>JAIVFJ010000155.1:0-159231 GCA_025765615.1 Zopfochytrium polystomum | reverse complement strand
GCGAGTTCTGCCGGAAGATCGCGCCGTGGCGATGACGGAAGTAACGAGCTTCCACGACATAAAGAGAAAGAGGAGGGAGGCGATGCAAAAGCGCTGGACATAAGGCCCACATCGATCGGAGCTGCACCTGCCACATATCCTGCTGGTGGTTGCGACGGTGAAGGGACTTGCGTGCTGCTGGTCGTTTGGGTTGGAGACGAGACAGTAGCAGAGATCGATCCAACCGTCGCGTTGGCTGCATCCATTTCGAGCGGAAAATTAATTTGCTGGTGGATTCGCGTTTCTATGGCGCTATGACAAAACATAGGTTAATCATTTGAATCGCGGCTTAAATAGTAATCACAGAGCCAGAAAAGGTGATTGCTTCAATTAATATTGTCGCAAACGCTTCAACAAAAGTTGTGATCCTTCATCGCAGTGCGAATGACGAAAGCTGGCCAAGTGCCGTCACTGGCGAAAATGGGCATTAACGAGGGAGAGGAACTTTAGCACGCCAATCATTTCAGCGGATCTTCAGTTTTCGGCTGATAGGAACCAACTTCCCAGAGGCATCTTCCACATACTTCCTCGCGATGTACTTTTCCATCGCGGGGAGCTGCGAAAAGTAACGTCGTCCGGCCAAATGGCGGCCTCTGATACTCCGCACAAAGTCATCAGTGTAAAGCTCTTCCGGGTCGACGCCGTGTTCTCCTCCCACACCAGCCTCATGCCGATCAGCTTCCGCCCGCGTAAGCAGGAGGCAATTCCACGGCGTCAGCTCGTACGCAGCGTCCCACCTCACCAGCACGAGGTCCTCCAAGTTGCGGCCGCCCCCGATGCACGACTGCCGCCCCCAAATGCTTTCGACGAGGTGACGCATATCCGCCTCCTGCATCAGGTTCATAGCGTTGTAGTGCGGGTCCTCGGCGACGCCGTCCTCGCCCTCTTTCGCGGCGGCCGCGGCCCGCCGCGCGGCTTCGGCAGCGCGGACGGAGTGGAGCATCTCGGCGTAGGCGCCGTCGTCTTGGCGTTTTGTCGCGAGGTTCTCGCGGATCGTGCAGCTTTTGCAGCGTCCGAGATGCTTCATTGTGGTCGAGAGGTAAAAGTCGGTGGAGGGGAGGTACTTCGTGCACCCTCGGCAGTAGTAGACCGCTTGATCTCGTTTCCAGGACTGGCCGGCTTCGGGGAACTGTTTTGAAAGAAATTAAAATGCATTCAACATATGTGCACATTATGTACCTTTTGATAAAGCGCGGCCTCCGGGTTGAATTCCGGCGTCTCAATGAAGTGGAGAAAGAGATTGCTGATACGCTTTCGGAGCCCTACACGCACATTTATTCCTGTCCAAAATAAACGACGGGGTGTACCTTCAAGGCTTTTAGGATCGCGTCCACGACTGACGAGATCGCCCTCCCGATCAATAAGCTCTACAATTTCTCGTGTAAGGTTGCAGTCGAATTCCTGAGGCAGTTGAGATTTCGGGAGTACCCAGAAACTGTCTCACCTTCACGGTATACTTTACATGCAGTAAAATTTGGAGCCTTTCGTCGACCGACAGTATTGCAACATTGAGCGCATGGAACAAATCACGCAACTCTCTTGCTCTAATTGTATTTGGAGTGTCGACGAGAACAACCCCACCCTTGTACACCGGCCAACGTTTTGGCGAGGCCATCTGCAGTGAACAGGGCAATATCAGATCCAATGATTTCGAGGTCTTTTCCTTACCTTCTCGAGAAGCTTTACAATTCTCCGTTCACGATTCTCCTCGGAGGCAACGGATCGCAATTTGTCAATCTTTTGAATAAGCACAGCCTCTTGGTCCATCAAATCTGCAAGGGCTGCCAGCCTCGCAGGCTCTGAGTAGTTCGCATTGTTGATTTTTTCCGTTTCTTGCAGCCGCCAATCTTTTTGTAGCGGAAGGTCAATATATCAAACACACAATTTGCCGCTCACTTTCAAGACCGTTGTACAAAATATCGAAGTCTTTTGTGGACTTTGGGTGAAGGCGGCTCTCAATTTCTTTTTTGCGCTTCTTCTCGGCGAGGCGCTTTCGCCGCTGTTCTTTCTATAACAACAGAGATAAGGTATGTGTGTTTGCCTGCGATCCCTTACTGCTGCCATGGCTTTGATTCGCAAATCCCTCTCGATGCGCAGCTGCTTCGCCAACTGGATTGCCAGACATTTTCTCACGAAACATTGAATGACGGTCACCTGCCTCCACAGTGAGCCAAGAACTATTCGATGGAACCAAACCTCGCTCACCTTTTGGACAATCATTCGGTGATGATCTTCCGCTGAAAAATATGGTCTTGCCGCAATGAAGTAGTCGTCTTCGGACGAAATGTGAAGTCCCGGCTTTTCCTGGAAAAGGTTGTTAGAGAGCAAAGTTTCTTAGAGGACGCACCATTTGAGTCGCTTCGTCGCGTTTCGATTGCGCCAACCGGTTTCGCAAGTATTTCGTTTGAGTATCGCGGTGAAATTTCGGTGCAGCTTTCTAAAGGAGGAAGTAAGAGAATCTAAACACACGTGGTGCGGTCTTACAGCATCTTTGATCTCTTGAGCAGTTGGTGTTTGCGAGAACGCGTGAAAGTACTCTACTCCGGTTTTCTTGTTTCGAAATCCACCGAGATACCTTTTCCGGTACCACTGGGACAGATCTGTGGCAATCTCATCTGGTCCGAGAGGTCTAGAAAGCGGCTGTTGCTGGTTGAGCGCTGCCCCTTGGTTTGGAGGTGCGGCTGTAGGACTGGCTCCTTCTGCGTTTTCAAAGGCGGGTCGCGCAACAGTCCCTTCAACGACCACTTCCTCACTCTTGGACTCCACTGCCTGAGCCGGTAATGGTGGCAAAAGCTCAAGAGTCTTCCCTGTATCTTCTTCTCGGGGTTTGCCGTCGCTATGAGCGTGAATCGCATCATTCTGCATGTTATCAACAGCGTCCGTCACCGCGGCAGGAATGCTCTCCAGCTGTGAACCAAGCGTTGCCGGATTGTCTGTGTGGTCGGCCACGCGATCTGTCGGTTGTGCTTCTGCTTCTAAATCCACCGCGGCGGCCACCGGCCCCTCCGCCACCAGCCCCTCCGCGATCTGATCTCCGGTAGCGCGAGGTGGGCCTGACTCGTCGGTGGGTTGTCTCGCTTCATCGTTCGTGCTTGCGATCTCCTGGCTGAGCTCCTCCATGTTGCCCGATGGACCTTGTTCCTGGCTAGCAGGCGGGCCTTCAGACTCAGCTGTTGATCGATCCTGCGATGTCGATCCCCCCGGGTCCTGACCCAGCGGTTGCTCAACTGACGGAGGAGCTTGATCTTCTGGCTGCTCCTTTAACTGATCGGACCGTGGCTCCTCGTGGTGCACCCTACCATCAACTTGTTCAGTCTCCGTCGTCGGGCCGACCTCGTCTTCGCGGTTTTCCGACATTCGTTGGTCTCTGACAAACTTTACCACTGCCTAACCAGCATGTCATCTTCACCTCCCCTGGACGGTGGCGGCGATGGGCCGTCGTCGATCATGAATGTCCTTGCAAAGGCGCGCAACTTGGCGATCATCACTCAGCTATGCGGATTCGACCCTTTTGAGCTGCTCGAGACGGTCGAGTTTCCGAACGATCGGTTCGAGCGATTGCTTCGAGTGTCCAAAGAAGCACGGATGGTGAGGCGTTTTCAAGCTCGCCTCAACCACAAAACACCGACCTAACAGCGAGCACAGATGGCGATAAGGCGGCAGACGATCATACTCGATGACGAGTCGATGGAAAACATCCCACTGATTCAGACTGTCTCTCAATCCGGCTACATCCCAGCCACTTCGACCGCATACATCCCCGTTTCCCGTCCGTCCTCCGCGCTGTTCCCAAGCAACCGACAGCGCCGCGATCACCCCGCATCGACCTCAAACGCACCCCACGGCGCAAACCTCGCCGTCCCCGGCGCGCCCTCCGCCGCCGCCGGCCCCGCCACCAAGGAGCAGCTCCACCAGCAGCAACTCGACCTCCAAAAAGCGCGCGACGAAGCCGTCCTCCGCGATCAGCTCGCCCGCTCCGCCGCAGCCCTCGTTGTCCAGTGCGCCTACCGCGGCTGGACCACTCGACGAAAGTACGTCGCCGTCCGCCACGCCCGCATGACCGCCTCCGAGGCGGGGCAGACCGTCCGATCTGGCGAGACAGGCCGCGCGTCGTCTGCGGCCCGCGCGAGGTTGGTCGTCGCAGCCGCTGACCGGCGCGGGAAGACGGCCGCAGCTGCAGCGGCAGCATCCGACGGTGCGGCTGCGGCTGGGGGCGCCGCGTCCGCGGTCAGGCTGGCCGCGTCGATGCCGTCGGTGCGCGACCTCTCGCTGCAGGAGCGGATGATCCAAAAGTTCCGGCGGTTCTGCGAGAGGGTGCCGTGGGTGGACGGGCAGGCGCCGACGTTCCCGCACTTTTGCGCGGTCAAGATTCAGTCGATTATGAGGATGTTTATGGTGCGGGTGCCGTATGTGCGCGTCCTGGAGATTGTTCGGAAGGAGCAGTTGCGCAAGGAACGTGCCAAGCTGGGCGATTTGACGGAGATGGACGGGATGGAGGGGGAGGTGCTTGAGAATCGACAGCTGTTGGACGGAACGAGGCTCGCGATGCTCAGACGGGCACAAAGAGCTGAAATGACCAAGAAGACGCTTGCTACAGCGGCGCTGATGATACAAAAAGCGTGGAGAAGTTACTATGTAAGTATGTACTGCTGAATTTCGAATATGAGCGGAGTTTACAATTAATTGGAAAATCCCTCCAGTCGGTCAAGATATTTCGATTCTACAGAGATTTGATTCGCTTCAGAGAGCGAGGCGATCCCGGGAAGCTCCTCAAATTTGTCAACCCGAACGAAGCCAAGCTGATAGACTCTGCGTCCGGAATTCACGTTCGGTTTCGGCTGGGCGGAGTAATAGCAGCCAACAATTGTCAATCCTTCCGCTAACTCCGCTCATGCAGACAACATTCCCACCGACCATTTACTACAAAATCTTTATCCACCAGAACCTGGTTGACATGAATGCGTTCAGTCCGCGCGACTACACCCAAGAGTCGGCAAAGGCGCCGCCTCCACGAATACTGTTTTCGAAAATTGGTCCGCTGCCACCGAACGGCCCTGAAAACGGTATCGTACTGCTGTTGCAAGAAGCTCTCACTAGTCTGAAAACTTTAACTTGCCAAAGGCGGCTGGTACCAGAGGCGCGAAAACAACGGCTGGCGCCCCGTCGCAAACCGGCCCGCTCGCGACGGCGCATTCATATTCGATGAAGTAACGTACTCAACGACAAAGCCGATTCCGTTCCACCACGCCAAGCTTCGACGGCGCGATGAGGTGCAGAAACTCCGAAAGATGCGGCGGCTGGAGTGGCTACGAAAAATGTGAAGTGGCCTTTTTTTGACGAAAAACCGGTCGACGACGGCTGAACAATTCACTCGACACAGCTACGTTCAGGGCAAAGACGCGGCCGAGCGCAACAACGGCCATGCCGACTTTCACGGCGGCTCCGAGAAGGATTCCGCAAGTGTTCCCACCAACCCCGCGGCGACGGTAGCGACTCCGCAACCGAGCGAGCAAAGCGACCCGCACCCTTCAAAGCGAGATCCCGCGGTACCCCCCCCACGGCCTGCCGCTGGGAAAGATCGCAGCGGCCGCCGCCGCCGAAGACGAGGAGAATGCGCTGCTGCTGGCTATCTCGGAGCTCGAGTCGTCGCTGGACCACGATTTTTTGGTCAAGTGGACGATGGCGCTGGACTTTGACGAGTACGCTGACAACTGGGTCAGCCTTTCCACGACCGGGAGATCCAACGGTACATCCTCTGCTCCCCTTCACCACCAATTTTGCGTTGCGTGCTGCTCATGGAATCTCCTCTAACCACCTCTGATCAAACGGACATCACTAAAGACCCGGAAACGTTCAATATTTTCCTTGACGAGGAGCTCAACCGCGCAAGGGGCTTCCACGAACAAGCCCTTAAAAATGGCGCGGTCCAACTGCAAGCGGAAGCGCCTGTTGGGGGCGCAAATGCGGCTGCGAACGGCGGGATTGAAATATGCGAAAAAGGACTGGAGGTTCCAGCAAAAGCCCAGCGTCCGTGGTCAGGACGGTCGGCTAGGAGCGTTACGGACCTGTATCTAACGAACCGGCGGGAGGAGGCTTTTTGAGGGGGTTCATCGGGATTTGTCGTTGGGAGGCCCAGCCAAGGATATATTGAACGGGTGCAGTAAATATTACGAATAAACATCAGAGGCCTCGTAATCCTCTGCCTCCGCTCGCACAATGTACTTTCCGGGTATCATCACCAGTCCGGCGAACCGTCTTTCGTCTGATGATTGACGATGGAGTTGGAAACGAGTGCGGGGTGAGATCAAAGACGAGTTTTTTCCATAGCACCGACCGACCAGCTGTATACTCCTCTGCTCCCGATAACACCATGTTGAGGCCCTTGTCGATGCACATAAAGATGCCAACAAAAACGCGGCCGTCCGCGATCATGACGCGCATCTTGCGGTTCAGCAGATCGCGTAGCTTGCCGATCGCCGGGTCCTCCTCCAGTGTGAGCGCCGCCATCGCCGCAGCCTCGGCTGACATGTCTCCTCAGCGACAAGTTTACGGGGGCTGAGGGGAACCCAGCTTTCCTAACCCTCTCTCTTTGCTTTGATCGGCTTGTTTGCCTTCTTGCTCCTCCTCGCCGCTCCCACAGCCCGCACCTCACCCCGCCCGTGCTTCGCAAGCGCCTCCCGTCCCTCCGCAACACAAAAGTCAATCGGCCGAAACAAAACATGCCGGTGCGGCGCCTTCGAGTACACCACCGCCTCCGCCGCGACCCCAAGCGCCTCCAGCTCCGGAACGAGCCGCGCCAGCTCCTCCACCGCCGTCTCGGCCCGCGCCGCGAAGCGCACCCTCCCGCCGCCCTGGCCCGCGTCCTCCTCCTCCTCCTCTGCCTTCCCCTCCTCCTTACCCCTTTCGTCCTCCAGCCGCCCGACCGCCGCAACCACCCTCTCCACCAGCACCCTCGTCCGCCTCACAATCGCAAACACCCTATCCTCCCGCTTCTCCATCTCCCGCGCGCTCATCGTCGCCCCGCAAGTATCGCACGGCCCCCCCGCGACGGCGTCGACGCGCCCCGAACCACACCCGCCGCACAGATAGTCCTCGCCGCGCGGCGGCTCGCCGCTGGTGGGGTCGGCGTCCGAGCGGGTCCCGCACGCGGTGCAGGTGCAGAAGAAGAGGTAGTGCTCCTCGAGGTACCGGCGGCGGTCGGCGGCGAGGGAGACGTCGCGGTCGAGGTCGAGGTAGCTGATGGAGAGCGGGGCGCCGGGGGCGATGGGGCGGAGAGCGAAGAGGGTGTAGGTTGGCGCGCGGGCGGTTTCGGGATCCCGGTTGGAGGTGGTGCTGGCTGGCGGTGACGGGGAGGGGTCGTCTTCGACGACTTTGCAGTTGGGGTCGCAGGAGTGGTTGACGAGGGAGAGGAAGAGGTTGAGCCCTGAGGGGAAGGAGTTGAAGTCGAGGACGAAGGTGGCCCAGAGGACGTCGTCGCGGGTCGGAGGCGGGAGGGATGGCGGTGCCCTGCCAGCGGCGACGGGTGAGGGGTCCGACAGCGACAAGGCAGCGGCCAACCGATCGATCGCAGGTTCTGGATCGTTCGCACTCTCCAACTCAAGGACCCGCGCGATCACGCCGGCGACGTATGTGTCGGTGATCTGGGCCGCACGGCCCGCTGGGACCTCAGCGGCGACGTTTCTAGGGAAGAGAGTTGTGAGCGACGACGTCGGCGGATCCTCTTGTGATCTCCGCAGCGCCTCGCGGTGCTTGACGAGCAGCCGCGGGACCAGCAAGTCGGTGCTGTACGATCCGCGTGGCCATCCCAGCACGGGCCGTTCGCGGAGGAGAAGCGTGCCCTCGGCGATCGCGACGGATGTGGACGATGTCGCGGGTGGCGGATCGGCGGAGGACGCGACGGCGGACGTGCAACGGAGTCCGTAGTTGCTGGCGGAGATGATGTAGGGCTCGACGAGGGGTGAACGGAACAGGACGTTGGATTCCGACGGCATGCGGGAAAGGGCCATCGCGGAGTTCAGTTTGTTTGTCCACGTTCCGCTTCATTCCTTGCGGGAGACGCGGCTCACGTTGTCTTCATTCCACCAACACCAAAGAACAAGCGAAACAATGCAGCCGTTGCCCCTCAAGATTATTTATTCATCGTGATCAAATCAAGAACACATAGGAACAGAAGAACTGGCCAAACGTGCAGTGAAGTGCAAAACAGATCATTCGGGGTGCAGAGCGCCAAGTACCAGACCTGCAGTCCAAAGATTTATTTTGACCTCATAGCGTGCAGGCGGAGGAAGCGAAGAGAGAGAGAGACAGAGAGCTGAACAGCAGGAAAAAGGGAAATGTGTCAGACGAGCCATCACACCCTTCCCTACTCCCGCCCCGCAAAAGGGCGGGAGAGGGGCAGTCTTCAACCGAAATCCCCTGATACAAAGACAAGAAGCCCGCGCAAGCGAGGAAATCCGTCAATTACAAAAGGGTAGATCGCACTTCCCGCTCAGGGTGGAGGCTTCGTCTCATCATCCACATTGACAGGTGTGCCTCGTTTAGGAAACGAAAAGCAGAGACGAACTATAAAGATGATCCTGTGGTGGGTTTGATGAGAGTGAGTGATTGTTAGGCACGAAAATGGTAGTGAGAAGCACGGGGAGGATGGGACTGCCACGGCGTCGGTTTGGGCTGGAGAGGGAGCGAAGTGGGAAGCTGGTACGGGCGAATTTACCTTTAGAGTTGGTCGATGAGGTTTGTTGATGGGGGAGCTTGGGTATTTATTGGATTCGGAGAATTTTCGCGTCATCGTCCTCCTTCTTTCCTTTCGGCGCTGTGTCTGTCTCTCTTGACATGTTCGAAACTCGTTCATGAACTGCGGAGACACGAGTTTCAGAGCGACCAGGCGGCTTACATCCATCCATTTGGAACAGTCCGCTGGAACAGGGTTATTTTTCGAATCATTGTTTAACCTTTCGAAAGTACGCACTGCCGCTCATTTCGAAGCCCATTCCCCAAAAGATTTGGATGATTATGTTGGTGCGTTTCGAGCAAAAAACGCGTCATATACCCCACCACAAAAATCGGGACATTGGCCTTTCGCCTAGTGCCGCCTGCGTTGGATTGTGCAGCGTATTCGTCCCCCCTGGATCTGTCCCGAAGAAGGCTGCGATCCTTGCGTGTCGGCGTCGAGCTGCATACGAAGGGAATTGACCCGACGGAAGCAGAGCCTGGAACTACTCCGGATGTTTTGATTTACTGTAACGGGACCATCACCTGACCTTTTGTTTTTCCGACCGCTTCTGATGTGTTTCCTAAGTGGCGACTGAATAGAATCCACTTCTTGGATCGCGATCGCGCCCAAACAAGCGATCCGATGGCCCGAAAAGTAACCTTTTCTCCTTCCGACAACTCCTGACTTGTCCATAGTTGCAGCTTCGATAGCCGGTCGTACTTGTTTCGATTCGGTTCCATTTCGTCCAGCCCATCCTCCACGCATCCGATCGGGGGGCTGCTGGGCTCAAGCCGATGCGTACGAAGGGATCGTTAAACGATTTTAGTGAAGCAGGAATGCAGTCGATTGGTTCTTGTGGGGCTCTTGACGTCCGTTCATGGGGTGCACCCTCCTCGAGAGCGTCCGCAGACAACGCCTGCCCTCGAGGCGCCACACGCGCCGCCTAAGCCCTCCCGCCAAAGCCCTCCTCTCGCGTTCCTGATTGTCGGGTGCAGCAGGGTGAGACAAGCGATACAATCGAAAGCCCAGTTTTTTCGGTGGAACGCGGGTCTGTGCCACCGCGATTGTCATGTGGCACTGTCCATCTTTAACGCTGAACTTGGACCGCTCGCTTTCACATGGACAGGTAGGCGCCTCAACGGTGCCGTCTCTGCCACCATCGTTTTCATTTCAAATCGGGCCTTCGTTCTTGCAAGGCAAGCTTGAGAGCCAGTCGCCGGATTTTCTGTTTTTCCACCTTGAAACCTCCGCGGTTTCTCTCTTACCACCCGCATTTCTCGAGTTAGCGCAGACCGGTTTGGAAGCGTTTGTTGGCTGTTGGCTGTTGGCTGCTTGGCTGTTCGGTTGTCTGGTTGTTGCTTGCTGTGCAGTTTGTTTGTGGGCTCGGGCTGATTACGCAAACAGTTGAGGGGTCTTGTCTAGCCGTCTGTCTGTCTGTCTCTCTGTCGGATGGCCCTCTTCTCTCGTGTGTGGCTCAGGCAGCAAAAAACAAGTGGGAAAAAACGGACGACGCGGAGGGGGGCACAAACCCGCCCATTGCAAAAAAAAAAAAGAAAAAAAAAGAAAACGGAACGAAATTCAAGGTGGTGGCTCTGTCTGTTGCCCATTGCCCTTGTCTCTCTCATCTTGTCCGTTTCCAGTTGCAGTATGACCGCCTCCTCCGTCATCAAAGGCTGTCGGTGACTGCAACGGTGGTCAAACAGAACAGAGACCGCATTTCGAATGCAGCCGAGACTGGGCGGGAGACTGGCGGGAAGGCACTTTTCCTCATTTTTCCCCTCCCCTCCAAGATGAGGGCGAATGAATCGTTTGTTGGTAATCAAGAGAGATGCTCCAAGTGGCGGATGAGCAGCGAGAAGACCGGCCGACAGACACCATCGGGGCAGGCGGGGCGGACGGATCAACTCTTGCACGAATTCCCCGCCAAAGGCTCTGGCTGTCTCCCGCCCTTTCATGATTGGGCTTGGCTGTGTGTGCTGTCCCATCATCCATTGTCCTCCTTCATTCCTTCATTTTTTCTATTTGCTTCTGTCTGTCCCTGTCCCTGTCTTCTCCGTCTCTCTCTCTCTCTCTCTCTCTCTCTCTCTCTCTCTCTCTCTCTCTCTCTCGGCGCCAAGGTCCGTGTCCGTGTCCCACCAGGCAGTTTTATAAATAAGCCCTGACCGGCCCGCTGTCCTGCAAAGTCCGCGAAGCGTTAACCCTCCAGCAGCCCCCCTTGCACTCAGCACGTACCTTCTCGGCCGCAACAGCAGCAAAGATGTTTCTGAGCCCCGCCACCATCACCACCGACGCCGCCTCGATGCGGGGCGACTCGGGCTACTCCACCGCACTCTCCACCCCGCCTGCATCGCCAAAGATGCCGCACCTTCCCGCAGACGCCCATAGCACGCCTAAAACCCACCACCACGTCGACCACCACCAGTTGCACCACGCCCCCATTGCACCTGACTCGCAGCGCCTCCTGGACGTCGCCGACGCCGCCTCGGACGCCGCCTTCACTGACCACAACACCATCAAGGCCCGCAAGGCCGTCCGCTACGCTCTGCGCACCTCCCCGCGCCTCGACCCCTTCCGCGTCGACCGCATCCTCGGCTACGGCTCCAACGGCGCCGTCGTCGCCGGCCACGTCGCCGCCACCGGCCAGCCCGTCGCCATCAAACTCATCTACAAATCCGCCGCCTCTGCAGCCTCTGCCTCCCGCACCCACGACGATGCGCTCCCGCGCGAGATCGAGCTCGTCCAGCTCCTCGCCGCCGAGCCCTTCTCCCACCCGAACCTCCTCCACGCCCACGACGCCTGGCAGGACGACCGGCACTTTTACCTGGTGACCGAGCTCTTTGGCAGCGACTGGCTCTCGGTGCTCTTCGACCCGGCGCAGCCGCCCGCCCAGGAGGACCTCCTCACTTTTTACAACCCGCGCCGCGGGACAACGCACACCTTGCGCGTCTCGCCCGGGTCCGCCGACATTTGGGCTTGGTCGATCGCGCAGAAGCACCACATCGGCCAGTCCTTTGCCCGTCGCCACCCCGGCGCGCCCGCCGCAGCGGCGCCGCTGGCCGACCCGCGCCACGTCCGTCAGATCTTTCAAAAGACCGTCGCGGCCGTTCACCACCTCCACACCGTCGCCAACGTCGCACACGGCGACATCAAGGAAGAAAACGTCCTCGTCCAGTCGTTCGCCGTCCCGTGCGCGGAGCCGGCCCACGCCCACATGCCCGCGCACTCGCACCACCACCTCGACGTCCGCGTCTGCGACTTTGGCCACGCGGTCCGCGGCGGCGAGGACGGGTCCCGCCCGCAGCTGGCTTCGTACGGCACGGCCCACGTCACACCGCCCGAGCTGCAGCGCCGCGACAAGCCCGCGGACGGGTTCGCCGCCGACGTGTTTGCGCTTGGCGTGCTGCTGTTCACGCTGCTCCACGGACCCGGTAAAGTCCCCGCGCTGCTGGAGGCCGCGGCCGCGAAGCGCGGCAACGTTGCGTTCCCCAAAAGCGGGAAGCTGCCTATCGCGGGCGATCTCGACCCGCGCGTGCCGAGGGACTGCGTTGAGATTATCGAGGGGATGACGATGGTGCGCGCAGCGGACCGGTGGTCGCTCGAGGACGTGCTGGCTCACCCGTGGATGCGCGGGTGAAGCGACAGCTGGCTTCAGCATTTCGATCGGATATTACTTTGGCGGAAATGCTTCTGGGCCTTGCCCTATACTTTTCCCCCCCGTGGCCTAACCGACGACTGGACGAGGGCGAACGGTAGCGGTCTGAAACATGACCCTCCTTCACCCCACCTTGACGCCTGGCGCGACCCCTCCCCCACATCCTTTCCAACTTCGCCTCCTCTTTTCCCCAAGAAATCTGGTCCTTGGATCGCGGGACTTTCAGTCTGACCGTCCGGCCTATTGTGCCATGGACAGGTCCTGGGCCCTGTCTTTCCGCTTGTACCTCTCTATTTCTTTGGTCGAGAACGGAACTCTTTCTCTTTTTTTTTTTTAACCTCCTTCTTGTGGTCATTTGCATTCTTTCCTCCCATTTCGCATGTTCAACCCCGGTCCTTTGTGCCACTCAATTATCCTCCCGATCCTTCCTTCACCCCAACCGCTGCGCGGCATTTTCCTCTTCATGATCCGACTTTCTGCGACTACTTGCTCCGTATAGAGTCTCATCCCAAACAAAAGAGAACAGCAACAAAAAAGAAGAAACCCTCACACTACCTGCATAGACGTCATAACACATTCAACCGAAAAAAAAAGAAAAAGTGCATGACCTCAAATAATTTTGCCGAAGTGGTGGAACAAAGCACACTGGGGATCTTTCTCCCAACACATAGCAGCATCTTCGGCACCAAGGTTTGGGGTCGGGGGTTGCCGCCTTGGCCAGTCAACTACAAAACCCTTCTTCGCCTCCTCCTCGATCCTCCTCCCTCTCTCTCTCTCGCTCGCTCGCTCTCTGTCTCTCTCACTTTCTCACACAGACAGACACACACACACACACTCTCTCTCTCTGTCTCTCTCTGTCCCTCTCTTTCCCACCACGCTGTGCGGGAGACGCGAACTGGGCTTCAGCGCGGGGCCGGAGGCGGCTCCGCCCGCCCGTCCGTCCGTCCGTCCGTCCCTCACAATGCACCTGACGCGAACCAGGAGCCCCCATAAAGTCCGTCCTTGTCACGAAGCTAAATGTCGCTTCGACCGAAACCGTTCGGTTCCGCTGCTTTGTTCCGGCGACTTGCGTGGCTCTTTCACCATCCTTTCTCCGATGGGACGGACAATAGGTTCGCCTTTTTTTTTCTTTTTCTTTTTTTTTTCCGGATCCCCAGACTGTTGAGATTCGACCCACAGGGTAGACTACGCCTGTTACTGATGATCCCTTTGAGTACTCCATCCAATCACATTGGATGGGGTGTTTGAAGGGCTCAGTAGATCAATACTTGAATGGGGTGCTCAGAAGGGCTAATCTGTTCTCAATAAAAAGAGATAGGCAAAGGCAGCTGTTGTTCTAGCTTTGTTCATCCTACTGGTAGGAACAATGCAATTAGAAAATGCACAAAAACACTCAAACTACGCGCTCTGCACATGTAACACAGCACAGCAAGCATGCAGAAGCAGTGTACCACTGCCCCATGCATCGGAATTCCGCTCCCTGATCTGGAATTTCGCTCTCTGCATTGGAAATCCCCTCCCTGATTTGGAATTCTGCCCTCTGCTGTGCTGTGCAATCTGAGCAATGCAACAGGCATTTAGGAATCAGGGATTGCACCAATCACTGCATTTCTAAAAGTGAGATAAAATCTGAGCTCACCAGAGATTGCACCAATCATTGGATTTCTAAAAACAAGGAAAAAAGCGGCTTGTTTCCCAAACAAGCTTCCTGATTTGGAAACAACCAAACCAATTTACAAGCAACTGTTTCTCAAACAAGCTGTAAATTGGTTCCTGGTGGTACTCAGCCCAGACAAAGTACTCAGCCCAAGGTGGTACTCAGCCCTGTCTGGTACTTAGCCCTGGGTTGTTATGAATCACCTTCTGGAAAACCTCTGGAACCTTCTAGAACATTCCTTCATGGAACCTTCTGGAACCTTCTGGAACCTTCTTTGCTTTCCTGACTTGTCTTGTTGTCATTGGTATCATTGGTATCATTGTATTACTAATTGCTCTTTCTGGAACTTTCTTGGAGTCTTGACAAGGAACACTCTCAAAAGGTATAAAAGGGGGATGGGGGACCTGTCCCATCCCTCAAGTGAATTATTGTTTCCAATACAATCATCACTCCTCTCAGTTCCTTGTCTGCCTTGTCCTGTCCTGCCCTATTCCTGACATGGGTGGTGCACAGCCCAGGCTGGTACTCAGCCCTGGTTGGTACTCAGCCCTGAATGGGTACTTAGCCCAGGCTGGGGGTTGGTGCTCAGCCTGTTTTATCTCATTTCTGTGGCCTGCTCTGTGCAGCCCACTGCTCCCTCTGTTTTCTGATGGCTCCAACCTGCAGGAGTATAAAAGCAGCAACCTCTCACAGAGATCAAACAAGGAATCCAACCCTCCTTGCTGCTTTGACAGAACCCAGTGCAAAACAAGCCAATCTCTCTTCCTCCATTTGCTCTCTCTTCCCACTCTGTCCACTCACTCCTCTCTCCTCTCTCCATCCTCTCACTCTCCTCCCTTTTCCATCATCACTGCTCTCTCTCTCTCTTCCTCTCCACACACACCAAGTCCCTCCAGTCCTGAGTGGGATTTCATCACAGACACACACATCTCTGGAGAGGGGCGCCTCCTTCAGGTTTGTCCAGTGACAGCCACGAAATACTCAATGTTTTTCGACGAGGAAAAGTTTTTTTTTTATTTTTATTTTTTTTTTTTCTCGCGCGCGCGCTGTGAGCCAGCATTTTGTTATTTACCAAAAAGAAACGAAGAGAAAGATTTGGGGGAAAGCAGAACAATGGATTCCCAGGTAATCAAATTAGTGGCGTGCCAGGACATCTCTAGCTCTTCAGCAATGAAAATTTGCGTAGAAAGCCAACCCGGCAGGAGAAACTCCGAGAGGGGCAAAAGAGAATGTCCGGTCGGAAAGGGGATGTTCCCAATCCTCGGTCGCTGCAACACGGGGTTGCTTTTGTGTTGACAAGGGATGGGGCCGGGCGGGGAGGGAAGTGGTTCTGCGGAGGAAGGTAGAGTCTCATTCCAAAGTAAAGGGAACAGAAACAAAAGAGAAAGAACTCGAGCTTTACCTGCGCGGACGTGATAACGCATTCAACAAAAAAAAAGGAAAAAAGTGTATGACCCTCAAATAATTTGGGAGGGTCGTGCAGCTTGGGCTAGTGAACGAACGACGCGCGGGAGACGCGAAGGACGCTGGGGGCGGATCCGTCCGTCGATCCGTCTAAAAGCGCGGGCGTGACACGCGGGAGCCCCGATCTTTGCTTCGGAACCCGGAAGCTTGACTTCCGCCTTCTCTGCTTCCCTTTTTGGTATGAACAGATTCGAGAGAAAAAACCTCGAGCGTGTTCGCTTTCCGCGCGTTGGGGGCGATTGTTCCAGCCAACTTGCGCTTGACTGCTTTCACCGCCATTTCTCTCTCGCGGAATGGCGGTCAGGGGTTAAGGGTCCCGATCGGACGGGCAATGGGTTCGTCTATTGGATTTCCCTGGACCCGCAAACACCGCGAAGTTTTCGAATTTACCCAAAAAAAAAAAAAAAAAAAAAAAAAAAGGAAATGGAGAGAAAGAGGGTGAAAGCGGAACAACGGATTCCCAACGCCCGCCTCCATTTCTTGAACAATCAGCATTTGCTTGGTCACAACGCCAAACGGGCAGAAGGGGTGAAGGGGGGGGGGGGTGTTCCTCCACGTTTTGAGTTAAAGAGGGGTGGGACGAAGCCCGTCTCCGTCGGCCGATGGATCGCGCCGGTCAAGATCACAAGCAATGCATCAATCAAATCAGACAAAGGATAAACAGAAGGAACAAAAACAAAATTCTCTTCTTGCTTTTGTCCATGCGGGCGACGGAACAAAATCTCCCCCGCATTGCTCATTTGCTGCTGCTCATTGACGGAAAAGTGAGCGCGCCTCTCGTTCCGTAATCGATTATTTATTATTTATTGGCACAAAGAAACGGCATTGACAGAAAGAAATCAAATTTTCCTCTTTTTGTTTTTGATTTTTGTTTTTTTTTTTCTTTCGTTCTTTTTCAAACCGGGTTCCGCCGTTGGAAAATACAGACAGAAAAACACAAAGCGGGGAAAAATTTTTCTCCTTTTAAGGACATTGGCGAACGACGCAAAAATCGGCAAGCACGAACTGCGAGAACAAAAAAACAAAACAAAAACAAAAAAACCTCAGAGAGCAGCGCTGCGCACAGGAGTCCGTCTGTCGCTTCTCTCTCGCTCCTCTCTTTTTCTCTCTTTCTTTCTCTCATCTTTTGTTTTTTCACCAGCGCAAAACGAAACAAGAAGAAAAAAAAAAAAAAGAGAACAGTCGATGCCTTCGCGGCCATAGCCGTCACAGCCGCCACCGCCGCCGTCGTCGTCCTCCTCCTCGGTGCTCTCCGTCCCTTTTCCACTCACCGTCCTCCTCCTCCTCGTCCTCGTCCTCTTCCTCCTCGCGGAACTCGCCCCGCTGGTGCCCACGTCGGAGACTGGCCCCGCCGCAACCGCAACGTTGCCCACGAGTACCAACAACAACAACCCCAGCGGCTGCCCTCGTATCCTTCTCGCACTCGTCGTTGTTTACGGCCATGACCTCCACCCCGCCGGCCTCACCTCCAGAGCCTTCGCGCATGCACACGTCTGCAAACACCGGTGGTCGACCCTTCCACCGGGCACACTCGCCAAACGAGACGGCGGTTGCTTCAACCCCGCCAGCTTCGCCACGAAACAACCTGTCCTTTGAGGTTTTAATGGACACGGACAGCGAAGGCACGGCGCACCGCTCCACGAGCAGGTCCACAGCGTCGTCTTCGTCGTCGAGCTGGGGAATCTCGGCGCCACCCCCCGCCGCACCAAAGCCCCAGCCAGCGCAGATCCCGCCGGCCTACCTCGACGACGCACCGACGTCCCTCCACGCGATCGAGCAAGAAGACGCCGCCTCCGACGCCGTCTTCGACGACGCCAACACGATCAAAGCCCGCCGCGTCGTCCGCCGCGCGCTCAGAACCTCCCCGCGCTTCGACGCCTACCACATCGACCGCATCCTCGGCTACGGCACCAACGGCGCCGTCGTCGCCGGCCACGTCGCCGCGTCGGGGTACCCCGTCGCCGTCAAGATCATCTACCGCGACACCGAGCGCCGCGACGACGACCCCCTCCGCCGCGGCCGCGGCCGCAATGGAGAAGTCGTGCTGCTGCGCGCACTCGCGCGGCGGGAACTCACGCACCCGAACTTGCTGCACGCCCTAGACGCGTGGCAGGATAAGGATAACTACTACGTCGCGACGGACGTGGTTGGGAGCGACTGGCTCTTGCTCGTCGTCGATCCAACAAAACCGCCCGCCGACGAGGACTCGCTCAACTTTGTAAACCCGCGCCGCCAAGGCCTCGTCCACCGCCTCCGCGTCTCCCCCGGCGCCGGCGACGTCTGGGCCTGGGCCGTCGCGCGCCGCCACATGGCCGCCCGGCACAGCAGCCAGCGGCTCGCCGTCCCCGACCCGCGCCACGTGCGCCAGATATTTGCGCAGGTCGCCGCCGCCGTGTACCACCTCCACGCCGTGCTCCACACCGCGCATGGGGATATCAAGGAGGAGAATGTACTCGTGCAGGCAGCGCGCGCTGAGGAGCTCTGCACGAGCCCGGAACATAGGGGGAGCCCGCCGCACGCGCATACCGTACTGACGGCGGTGCTCTGCGACTACGGACACGCTGTGCGCGGCGACGATGACAGCCGCCCGCCGCGGCTGACCTCGTACGGCACCGCACAGGTCACGCCGCCCGAGCTGCGGCGGCGGCCGCGCCGCGCGGGCCAGCGTTTGTCGGCCGACGGCTTCGCCGCGGACGTGTTTGCACTCGGCGTGCTGCTATACACGATGCTGCACGGCCCCGGCCACGTCCCGCGCGCGCTGGATCCCGCCGCCGCCGTCACCGGCGACGACGGTCTGTGGCAGCCCGCGTGGATCCCGGAGCGAGGCCCGCTGCCGCTGGACGCCGACGAAGTCGGCGCGTGGGTGCCGAGGGAGTGCGTCGAGATTGTGCGGGGGATGACAATGGTGCGGCCCGAGGAGCGGTGGGGGATGGAGCGGGTGATAGCGCATCCGTGGGTAGCGCGGGGATGATGTGCGTAGGATTTCTAGTCAGACTCATCGGCGGCCTCGTTCTTTCTTTCGTTCGATTCTGGGTTTTCGTTCCTTTTTCGCTCCGCGGTCTGGATCATGCAGCGCATTTGCACCAAGTACTCTTTGGGCATTGATTGCGCTTGATGGTTTCAGCTGGTTACGTTTTGTTGACCTCGTTTCTTCCCGTTGATCTCATTTGCTTGTTCGGCGCCCGTTCCACAACTGTTCTTTTCCTTTCTTCTCCGCGGAGGACAAGTCTCCGGTGTTGCATCTGTTCAGTAGTGCATTCCATGTTGCAATCGTCTCCAGCATTGGCTACCTCAACTTCAAAATTTCCTCTTTAATTTTCTCTCTTCTGTCGTAAAATTGACTTCCAGTTGCTTCCTCGTTTCATGTCAGAGGAGGGCTTGTCTTAACCTGGATTTCTTTTGAAGAGCTGTCCGCGGTGCGACGACTCCCACGATTGCTAGCTTTCTTTTTCTTTTCTTTTCTTTTCGTTGATAACCTGCTCCCTACTTCGACAGGCTCACCACCGTGATTTGTGAAAAATTTATTCTCGCTTTCTTTTTTAAGCACTCCGTGCAAACTGTCCGAGCGTCGGCCTATACTCTCTTGATCTTGGGGGTTTCTAATTGGTATTTCCAGTCACAGCGACAAGCGCCTTGGGTTAACTCGTCTTCACTTGGTCGAGGTGGCGGGCGACGGCAGCGACTCTTTTCTGGTTGAAGTATGGCCGAAAGAGAAGCTTGACCGAGATGACTTACAAAGTGGTCAATGATGTGGCGCACCATGCCGGTGTCCGACAGAAGCATCACGATAAAGAGATTGACCATGGCGTGAGAAGCGAAGCTTGTTACCCCGGTGGTTATCGAAGGGAGCAAGGAAGGTTGGACGAGTTATTCAATTAAATGTTGCGGAAAGAAGTTGGTCGTTATTGACTTTAGTTGTGAATTGTAGGTTCGAGATGAAGAGGATGGAGTCGAATCCACTTTAAATAATCATGAAACTTTTTTCAAAAATTAGTTTCAACCACTTCATAGCAGGTTGGTGCGAGCCGGAATAAGTCCACTCACGCGGCTATCGCTCGGTAAAAGTCAATATCACGTACTTGCAGTCATCACGTACACGACCGAAAGTGCAGTGTATATAATACATCGAACGAGTAGCTTCACAATAATCACAACCGAGGCTTGTTGTTTGTTCACTTCCGACATGCTTCGTATGGTTGTGATTCGCGAGAGAGAGAAAAAAAAGGCCATCGACAGCGCGTTAAAGACCATAACCGCGTACGTTATTGCCCACACTTCAGGTATTATTGAAGTTCTTCGGTTAATCTGGAGTTCGAAGATCCGTTCACCACTTCTCCCTGGGGGAAAGGTAAGGTTTGCGCACAAAAAGGACCAGCCAGTTTATCCAAGAGTACGAAGTTCCTACAAATGGAAATGCGGATTTAATAGATGAGCGATGAGGGTGGGGGAGAGAGAATGAGGGATGGGTTACCGACTCTGATGGCAAAGACGTTAAATACTGCCTCAACATCAAAAAAGTATCAAGTTACAAATGAATCACTGTGTTACTAACGAAACTGTGGCGGGAACCAGGTGCAAAAAAAATGATCGTGGACAAGTTACAGAAAGCGCGCGGCACGCGGCATGGTCGGTCAAGAACGGCATCTTTGTTAAACGGTAGACAAGGTTCGCACAAGGCTACTTTCCCTACCTTGAGATTGTAAAGATCTGGATTCAGGGACAAAGACGCCATCAGTGAGAGCTCCAAACCGGAAGGAATCACTCTCAGAGCCTCCGCTGATGGACTGGGTACGGGGATGCTGTGAACAGCAGTTTTTTATTTTTGCAAAATCGATTCCGTGCCTAAGAGAAAAATGACGGCGAAACACGAAACGCGCTAGGTAAAACGGTCCGAAATTCCAGAAGTTTGTCAGATCGTGCCGACCGCATGGGGGTCGTAGTGCATATGTTCGATCGTGAGACTAGAAGGAACTTTGACATCTGCAGAGGCTATTTACTTCCGCACACGTGGATGTGAGTGCCGAAGGACAATGACGGTTGAGAGTCCGTGCTCCTGTGTCGTGTTGCTCCTCTGCTACATCTTCCATCTTCCCTTTTTTCTCAAATCACATGATTTAAAACCCTTGTAGCTAGTTGCACTGGGCAGTGGAAGTCGCAATCCAGCAGGACGGAGCCAAAACCTTTTCAGGTAACCGCAAAGCTTTCAAAAGTTTTACTATACTTCAACCAGTTGCAGGCATTCGTTCGATTGCCGTCACACAACCTTCCAAACTCAACGCGTTTGTCAGAGCGCCTTCCCCGCGATGGCCACAGGAGTTTGTCAAAGTTCTAGTGGAGGTATCAATCTTGCGGCCAGAAGGAACTTTGACACCTGCAGAGGCCATTGGCTCCCGCATCCGTGGGCGTGGCTGTCGTGTAGCGGCGGTTGGGAGTGGGCTATGCTATTGTGTCGTCTTGCTCCGCTCAATCCGACTTACTTTTTTACTATTTCTCGAATCGAGTCCTTTTCCTTCAGAGCCCCTTTGTGGCCAGTTATAAACTCTCCGCGTTTACAAACAAACTGCGCCCCATGCTGGCCGATGTACTTGTTCCGTCCGGTGGAGGGGTCGAAGCACGAGCTATCGCCGCGATCTCCTCTCCTCCGTTTTCTCGTTTTCTGCAACCTGCTGCAACGAATCGGCATTTCTTCCTCGCAACGGCAATAATCAACTCAAAGCTCTCTCTCTCTCTCTCTCTCTCTCTCTCTCTCTCTCGCTGTCTCCTCTCTCTCTTCAGAAGACAAGTCTTCAACTGACATGTCTGACTGGGAGCAGAGAAAGAGAAAAAAAAAGAAGAATGAAAGGCAGAAAGAGAAGGGAGGAAGAAAGAACGAAAGAAAGAAAGAACAAAAGAAAGAAAGAGAGAAAGAATGAATGCAAAAAAAAAAACAAAAAAAAAAACCGGAAAGAAAGAAAAGGAAACGACCAATAAATAGATCGGCGTCTCGACACCCTCTTGCACACACAACCCCCTGCACCCCCCTCCACATTCGCAATGGCCAAGAACACCGCCGTCACAAAGAAGGCCGCCAAGGCCGACCCCGCCCCCGTCGTGAAGAAAGCGGCCGAGAAGGCCGTTGTCCCCACAAAGAAGGCTGCTGCTGCCGCTGTTGCCCCCGTTGCTGCTGCTGCTGCTGCGAAGAAGGCTGAGACCGCAAAGGCCTCGAAGAAGGTTAGGAGTCCCCCCCGATGCTGCGATGGTTGTTGGATGATGATGCGATGATGATGATGATGATGATGGCGCATATGAACCTTTCTTCTTTCGAGTGCTGCTTTTTGTTGGTCGCTGGCTGGTTCGCTGGTTGAAAGGGGCGCGCCGCTCCGTGGGGGGCGCGCGCCCCCTTTGTCCCTGGTCGCAAGTTTGAGTTGTTGGTTCTGACCCGATGCTTTTGCATGCGAATGCATTAGCAACCTGTGAAGGTGGTCGAGCCGGAGCCCGAGTCGGAAGAAGAAGAACAAGACGAGGAGGAAGACGAAGAGTCTGCCGAGCAGGAGGACTCGATGGAGGATGCCAAAGGTAAACATCACGCGATGTACTTTCGTTTCCAGGACAACCTCCTCACGACCCATTTCTTTCAAAACAGAAGAGGCTGACGAGGAAGAGGACGACGAAGAGGACGAGGAAGAAGCGGCCGCCGAAGACGACGCCGAGGAAGACGCCGCCGAAGCGGACGCCGCCGAAGAGGACGCCGAGGAAGAAGAGGACGAGGAGGAGGAGGAGGAGGAGGACGAGGAGAAGCCCGTCTCCAAGAAGCGTGCTGCCGAATCCGCTGCCCAGCCCGCGGCCAAGAAAACAAAGTCTGACGACGCCGCCGAGCCCACCACCACCATCTTCATTGGCAACCTGCCGTGGTCCGCTGACGAGGACTCCATCGCGGCCGAGTTCGCCGACTGCGGAGAAGTCACTTCCGTCCGTCTCCCCGTCGACCGGAACACCCAAAAGAAGAAGGGCTTCGGCTACGTGACCTTCACCACGGAGGAGGCCGCCCAGGCTGCGGTCGAACTCGGCACCAAGACGATCGACGGGCGCGACGTGCGCATCGACTTCGCCGCCCCGTCCGCCCCCCGCCAGAAGCAGGAAGGCGGCTTTGGCCGCGTCGAGCAGCCCAAGTCGAGCCCGACCGAGATCCTCTTTGTCGGAAACCTGCCCTTCTCCGCCACGGAGGACGCCGTCGCCGAGTTCTTTGGCGAGCACGGCACCGTCGTGTCCACCCGCCTCCCCACGGACCGCGAGAGCGGACGGCCCAAGGGCTTTGCGTATGTCACCTTTGGGTCCGTAGACGAAGCCAAGGCGGCCGTCGAGGCCCTGAACGGTGCAGACTTTGAGGGCCGTAACATCCGTCTCGACTACTCGTCCCCGCGCGACCCCAACAGCGGCGGCGGTGGCGGCGGATTCCGCGGTGGCCGCGGTGGCGGCTTTGGTGCCGGCGGCCGTGGCGGCTTTGGCGGCGGTGGACGGGGTGGCCGCGGTGGTTTCGGTGGTGGTCGTGGTGGCAACGGTGGGTTCGGTGGCCGCGGCGGAGGCGGTCGTGGTGGATTTGGTGGCCGTGGTGGTGGTCGTGGTGGCCACCAGCGGTTCTAAGCTCCTTTCCCTTGGAAGGAAGCTGTCCACTGGATGTTGGTTGATAGATGATGGGTCTCCGGGACGGTGTATTGTCCCTCTTTTTTTTCCTTCTCTCACGTCGGTTTTCCAAGTGCTTTCAGTTTACTTTTCTCTAGCCTGTATTTTATTGCACTCTTAATCTGGACCCAGGTCTGAGTTTATCGTCGAATAAAAGACTAGGTACCCCGAATGCCTTCACTGCGTGTTGCGTTTCGACGTGGTCTTCCTCGCATCGGCCCCCTTCTTGGGCTTTTCTGCGGTGAGAAGGAACCGCCGATGCGCCTTGTCAAATTATCTACCAAAAAGGAAGGAAAGAAAGAACCAAGAGGATCGAGTCCATCGCCGTCGACGAGAAGCTTCCAAGCATGAAAGCGGCCGCACCTGCGACGACGAACAAGTCGACAGCCACGACCCAGACGAGTAAGAAGAGGAAGGTTGCCGCCGGCTCCACCGGCTGTGCGAAAAAGCGAAAGACCGTCTCCAAGGTCAACTTCACCGTCCCCACTAAGGTCAACAACACCAGCTACGCCGGCGCCACCGTCTTCATCGCCAACTTCCCGCTCTCGTCCAGCGAATCCGCGATCGCGGAGGCGCTCGCCGAGTGCGGCAAAGTCGTCAAGGTCCGTCTTCCCGTCAAGCGGGGCCCCAAAAAGGTCAAGAAGGGCTTCGGATACGTGACCTTTGCAACGGAGAAGGCGGCCCAGGTTGCCGCGGCCCTCGGCTCGGTGACGATCGGCGACCGAAAAGTCGAGATCGGGCCCTTCGAAAAGCGGCCTACCCACCGCTCCGCGGAGCCCCCCGTGTCGGCCCCCACGGACACGCTCTTTGTCGCAAACCTCCCCTACACCGCCACCGTCCGGTCCCTCACCCAGTTCTTTGGCGCGCACGCCGCCGTCACGTCCGTCAGCCGTGACAAAAAATTCAACAGCAGCCGGCCCAACGGCACCGCGCACGTGCGGTTCGCGTCCGTCGACGAGGCTAAGTGGGCGTTGGAGACGGTGAACGGAGAGGAGTTTGAGGGCCGCGCGGTCCGGCTGGAGTACGCTGCTTCGAAACCCCCCCGCGGCACCCCCCGCGGCCCCCCCCGCCGCCGCCCCGCGCCCGTCGCGCCCGACGTCCTCGAGTTTACACCGAGCGATGCGGTCTTTATCGCAAAGCTTCCTGACACTGCGACGGAGAAGGCGCTCGCCGAGTTTTGTGGACGGCACGGCAAGGTGAGGTCTGCCTTTGTTCCCGTCGATCGCGATAGCGGGCGGCCGACGGGGGTTGCGCGGGTGAAATTCGCTTCTGCCGCCGAAGCCAAGAAGGCCCTGGCCGCCTTGCGAGGGGCCAAGTTTCAGGGTCGCACGATTGAGGTTTATTAGCTCTCTTTAGTACAGGGCGTTAGGGGGACTTGGATTTGTTTGGTAAGCGGACGATGTTTATACCACCGCAGAGCAAGGCACAATAAATGAAACGAGAAACCGCAGACGCGGAGGACAGTTCTTTCTCTCGCGGGCACGACGACCGAGCACTTCCACGTCCGCTGATAGTGACAGGGATGGGGGCGAGGCGGTCATTAGACGACATATAGGATTTGGAGGTTCTGTTCAGGCTTTTTTTTTTGTTCCTTCCACTCCCGCGTTTGACTTTTTTTTTTGTTTATTTTTTTTTTCAGCCGCGTGTTTGTCGGCGGTAGCGCGTGGCGTATCGTCGTTGGCGGAGGTTGTGGTTGTGTGCGCTTGCGGTCCGCGACGTCGACAACGGCGCCGACGAAGGACCGCGCCTGTTAAAGCGAGCAGGCAGGTGTGGATTTGGACACGAGCTCGAACCCCTGTTAGGTTTTTTTTTTTTTTTTTTTTTTTTTTTTTTTTTTTTTCTGTTTCCTCTTTCTCTTTCCGGACTCGAAAGAGGATTTCCCAAAAAAAAAAAAAAAAAAAAAAAAAAAACGCGACACGCCACGTGCTGTTCAAGGCACCACAACCCGTTCCTGGAATCATGTTAAACAATTCGGAGGTGCGTGTGTCAGAGGACAAAACAAGTTGGACGCGAAAGAGACGTTCCAAAAAAAAAAAAGGAACTGACGTGAGGTCACGCGTCACTTCTCGTCACCGCCTCTACCTCGCGTTTCAGCCCTTTATTTCTGACATTTTCCAACCTACGAAAAGGCGACAGCGTACTGATAGTCTCGCTATGGTTCTCAAAAAATGATGAAGTGTGGAGAACTAGGAGATTGAATAATATTCGTGTCTCCTCCACACTACAATTATTTGCCAAAGTGGCGATTAGTTTCGCGAATCGCCGGTCGAGGAGCATATCATTGTTCATAAAAGAGATTAATTTGAAATATATCGCTGCCACCTGCTGCGACTATCGCCAGGATAAACAATCCAGTCCTGTTGTGGACGATGATCGTTGCCATTGTTGCTCCAGACAGAAAACGGACTTTTGAACGGCTTCTTGACTCTCAAGGTCTCGCGAAACTTTGACTTTGAGTCCTACATCAAGACGCAGTGTGAATTTGGGTGTAAGCGAAGCACAAACCTCATTGACCGGATCCTATTCAGTCACTCACCTCTGTTGATCCTCTTTCCCCCCAAAACAGATCTCAATAATTTTAGGGTAATGTTGTCTCGCCAGATATCCAAACCTTACCAAAGAGGGAAACAGATGATCCTCTTGACCGTCCATGCCACCTATCGCGCCCTTCTCGTTTCCGGAGTACGGCCAGTCGTTTTGCACGCGATCTCAGCCTCTATTTTCGCGGCCAGTACAATCCTTCACACGTTAGTCTCGACTTTCGACTTCTTTCATCAGATTTTTCATTCATAAACCCGGTTTTTGACGACGTGGACCGTCTTTCTGCCTATTCTCCCCCACCTCCCAGGCTCGGTAAAGAAAACTTCCTCTTTCAGAACCAATCAAAATTTAAACCTTCTTCTCGCGGTTAAGGTGTTCACTACTACTACCAAAACTGGCAGGTATGCAACGCAAAAGCAGTTACGTTGCAGTGATAAACCCAAAAACAACAGACGAACCACAACCTTACCGCGACCTTTGAGTTCACGGTTTTGTCCTATGTAGTGATAGTATTCAATGGGGTCGTTATGGTTTTCTTCTTCAGTCTTTCGCAAATCACAATCATTTGCACCATGTCTCGCGTGTACAAAACCAGCGTGTCGAGCGCGATTGTCGCAAAAATGCTGATCCGGTGCGTTTTATACGCTCTGCTATCTGTTGCGTTTATCATGCTTGCCAGTATGTGAATGACTACTGTAATTGATGTCGTCCAACTGACGCGATTAAACATAAAACTAGGCTCCGTCGTCAATTGGTCAAAGTACGGTATGTGTGTCGAAGCCATGGAGCTGCAAAATTACTCATTGTCCAAACTTTCATTTTCCTGTTCATCCTGAATTTGCTTCCGGCTTTTCTCGGGAATCGAAAGCTCCGTAAGTCTTAAGCGTTCCTGTTGCTTTTTCGGCCTCAATCCCTCATCCCTTCGCGCCTTGCCAATCTCAAATACTCCATGTTTGGTAATCCATCAAGATACGGATCCCACGTTGCGGCCAACCTCTTCATCGTGATGCTCCTGTCCGACGCCGGCATGGTTCGCGACATTGTGGATCATTTCAAGAACAGCAGCCAGACAAGCAGCCAGTTTACCAGAAAGTCGGTTGCAGCGTGAATTCAAGAGTTTTGTCCAAGTCTTGAGGGAGGTTAAACTCATTACAAGGGATTCGTATCGCTTTTTCTCTTCGAGTAATCTTCAAGACTGAGGACCAGCTGTTTGGTTTCTAGAGAAAGGAAGTGAAGATAACGACTGAAGAACATTACAACCATAAAAGTCCGGTATATTTTCTTGAAAATTGAATAACAGCTCCAATGGGCCAACGAGTAATACAACCCGCCGACGGACCAACTCGATAACGGAGGACGTGCTCGCCGAGTACTGTGGCGCACTCGATCGCGAGAGCGGACAGCATACGAGCAGTTTGGCGTCTGTCAACGAAGCAAAGTCGGCCCCTCTAAAGGATCCCAAGTTTTTCAGGGTCGCCCGATTGTTCGCTCTCTTGCTAGAATTGGGTTTGATTAACAAGGACATGGGTTCAGATATAATAGTGAGAGGAAGGAATAAGTGCCGAACGAGGTGGGTGTGAGAACCGATTTCGAGAGAATTAGAAGACTAAATGGCTGAGCGACGCCAGGCATCCACCCTTACTGATAGAGAGGAAGGTACACATCAGCCGCCGCTGCGGCGCTGGCGAACGAAGCGCTGCGCACCGCCGACTGCTCTTCCATTCGGCGGAGTCTGACTGCCGCGCGCAACGCCGGCACGTCGCGGAGACCCACCCCCGCGACTCTCACCGGCACACCGACCTGTCTGATCGCACTCCCGGGGATCACCACGTCGACCAGCACTTCATGTCCAACGACCACGTTCATCCACCGCCCGGACGGGTTCACGCACCCGCCCTCCACCCACACACGCGCGTCGATCCCCGCCGGCGCGTGCTGTCGCGCCTCCACCGTCCACGGCGGTACCACCATCGCAAGAGTCTCCGCGGTCGCACCCGCTTCCGCGGCCGCCGCCACCGCCGCCGCCGATGCGGAAGCCGACGCTGATGGGCGCGGCATCGCTGTCGGAAGCATCGGCCGGGCCAGCGCCGCCGCGAGCGGCTTCCGCCCCGCCGACGCGCCACTGCCGCCCCCGCCGCCGGCCCCGACGCGCGCGCACGGTCGGAGCGACACCCGCACCGGCGCGCCCGGCTCGCGTGAGGGGCTCTCCTTGTGCGCCGCAAACTCCACCAGCGTGGCGGCCGCGAGCGAGCCACGGACGACCGCTGGCGGTGCGCCTTTCCTCTCTCCCACCACCACCGCCGCCGGGCGGACGCGGACGGTGATGAGGTCCCCCGGTGTGCACACGGCGGGTTGCACCTCGACGACGACCGCGTCCTGCGGTGACGCCGCCCCCGGCACCGCAACAGAGGCGGTGAGCGCCGCCGCCGCCGCGCCGGCATCAGCCGCGGCGACGAGGGTCTCCGCAAGCTCGGCGGAGACGTGCGGGACGGGCACGTCGTACGAGAGGGCGACGGTGTCGCGGAGCTTGTTGGCGGCGACGTTAGCTTTGGCGTCGAACGCGGTCGCGGTCAGGGCGTACGAGACTTTGGTTGCGGTGGCGCCGTGCAGGCTTGCTTGGAGGTCGACGCTGGGTGGGAGCTGTGCGATGGAAAGAGGGAAGCAAAAGGACGCGGTGAATTCTTCCTTTGGCGCCTGTTTCAACAGGATTGGGGATAGGTCAGTGGAAGGATCTCACAAAGGAGGCGATCAGCGGGCGCTTCAGACTACTTACCAGTGTGATGGGTCCGCTCGCTTCGATGGGAACAAACTCTGCCATCTGCATTGTTAGCGGCTCCATTCCGACGTAGTACTTTTCCAAATACCCGAGGTACCGCTTTGCTGTCAGCTTGGTCGACCAAGTCACGTCGAGCTCGAGCCTGATGGATCCTATTGCGAACGTCTTCTTCCCGCCGTTCCGCACTTTAAGGACGCCCGATATCTCCGAGTCGCCCACATTCAGCCCGTTCATTCCCGCGTAGAGCCCGCGGCGGAGGATGGGCTGCGCGGTATCGTTACCGTTGCAGGCCCAGAACGAGAGCTCGAGGCTCTGCTTGCTATCAGCGGGGGTGGAAAAGACGAGGGTGGACGCTTGGGCGGCGGCGGCGGCCGGATCCAATCGGCAAGAGCTGCCAACAAGCGGGGGCACAGCCGCGCCAGGATCGACGAGAGTCTGGTGCTGAATGGGGAGGCCGCCTCTCGCCGTTCCGACGCGGCGGTCGCGGCACGGCGCGTTCGACCCTGGGACCCCGTCGCCGCGCCTGGCGATCGCAGCAGCCTGGCTGTCGCGCCGCTGCTTGCCCTGCAAGACGGACAGCGGGTCGTACAGGACGGGACGCGCCCCACCGCCGGCGCCGCGGCTCCGGCGGCAACGTGCTGGAAGTCTGGGACGATCGGCTCGTTCCGTTTCGCCGTCTCGTGCAGGTCAAAGTCGGGGACGGTGGTGAGCAGGTGTGTTCGGACGGCAGGGTGGGCGGCGAAGAAGGCGGAGTTGGCGACCAGCTCGGGTGCGTTGGGTTGGCCCTTTTCGTTCATGAAGAACAGGTGGATGCCGTAGTCGGTCGCCATCGACGTCTATTCGGTTCGGAGGTGACGGTCCTACAAAAGAAGTCGGGGTGGTGGGGGTGGGGAATAAAGGAGCAGCAAGTAAGAATATGGATCCCGTGATGAGAAGGCGAAGAGACGACAGATCGTGGAGGGGAGTTCGAGCAAAGGCGGCGGTGTCTTTCCCCCTGTCCGCACGCGCAGGCGGCCGGCCCCGTCTCGATCGCGAATGCAACAGCGATAAAGGGATAAGCTGCTTAATGCAACGAATGGTTGAGGCTGGGCATCGATGTGGCTTGCCTGCTGAGAGTGCCTCGGCCCCCCCTATGTAGCAGCCACCACATTGACATTGTGACTCTTTTTTTGTTTTTTTCTTCTTTTTTTTTTTCTTTCATATATTTTTTTCGCCTTCGATATATTTTTTTCGCACCCCTCTCATTCCAGCTCACGATGATGATGAGCAGGAAGGTCTCTGTCTCCGCGTTGCCTGTATTTAAAATATATTTCCAAATGAAGCAAGCCGGCCATCTCTCTCTTTCGATCGCGCACTCACCCGATGTCATAGTCCCTCTCACACACACACACACACACACACACACTCTCTCTCTCTCTCTCACACTCACACTCAACGCAAGCAATATTGTTAACGATGCAACAGCCGCTTCACAGACCGCGGCCCCACCCTCACCCTCACCCGCACCAAACTATGCCGTATTCATTCAGAAAACGCTCCGTGCAGGCAGCTCCGACGCTGCGAGCGCCGCCCAAGGCAGCGACGACGCGCGCTATCGGAGTGGCTTCCCTCGCCGCCATCGCGGCTGGTCTTCCGCTTGTACTGCTGCTGCTACTTTCGCTCTCGACGGCCACCTTCACCGGCGCCGCGACCGCGATCAAGAACAACGTCGTGACGAGGAACGCCGACAACGCCCGGACAAACTATTACGGAGACAGCGGGCTGCGCAAGCAGGACTTTGACGCCGGCGACTTTGGCTTGGCATTCGTAGCCAAGCTTGACGGGTGAGCCGGCTTTCAGCCCCCTCGACTTTTACTTCCCGCTCACATCAAAAACAACCCCACTCTATACTTTCATCAGGGACGCCATAAACAACAACGTCACAGCCCAGCCCCTCGTCTACACCCCCAAATCCTACGGCAAGCCGATCGTCCTCGTCGCCACCGAATACAACACCATCTACATCCTCGACGCCGCCTCCGGTACGATCCTCGCCTCGCAGAACTATGGCCCCGTCGGTCCGACAAACGTGTGGGGCTTCCCCTCGGTGGTCGCGGGCATCCTCGCGACGCCCGTGATTGACGCCGACACGGACACGGTGTACTTTGTGTCGTGCCGCGCGACGGGGGAGAACCAGGTCAAGTACTACTTTTACGCGGCGGACGTCATGACGCTGCAAGTCAAGTCGGGGTTCCCCGTGGCGTTTGCGGGCGTGCCGGCCGCGAACGACGCAGGCGTGGTCTTTGACGACTACTACGAGAAGAGCAGGGCCGCGCTGCTGATGACTGGTGGGATGGTCGTCGTGTGCTTTGCCGGATAGTTGAGTGTCCTAGACCACCTTCATTTCAAATTGGGATCCTTTCTCACAGGCAGACGTCCCCCTACTACCTTCATCCAGCGACATCCCGCCGTACCAAGGCTGGATCCACGTGATCGACCCCACCACCGGCGCGTTCAAGACGGCCTTCTCGACGGTCTCTAGCAAGGACATGGGCCAGGGCGGCGGCGGCGGCATCTGGATGGCCGGGTACGGCCCGTCGACGCTCGACGACGGGCGGATCCTCGTCGCCACGGGCAATGGCATCTTCAACGCGTCCGCGCCGCCCGGCGACGCCATCGTCGTCGGCACCGTCCTCACCCACCCAACCGCCGCCCGCAGCAGCAACGCCACGGCCGAGCTGCCGCGGACGTACTTTGAGGCGGTCGTGACTGTGCAGATGGACGCGGAGACCGGCGCGCTGGCGCCGATCGACTGGTACACGCCGTATAACGGAACGCAGATGGATTATAACGATACCGATACGGCTGCGGACGCGGTGGTCGTACTGCCAGAGGTGTTTGGGAGCACGGCGACGCCGAGGCTGGTGCTGGCCGGCGCGAAGCAGGGACCGATTAAGTTTTTGGATTTGAACAGCCTGGGCGGATACCAGCAGGGGCCGAACGGAACAGACAACATCGTCGCCGAGGTAAACTACATTGTTATGACGGTCGCCATTTGATTTGGAGTACTAAATCTGTCCCTAATATCCAAGATTAATCCGTACCCATACAGCCCCACCGGCCTCGGAGTATGGGGCTCCGCGGGTGTATACCCGCTGGAAGGAGGCTACCTCTACTTTGCGCTTGCCCAGGGCAACATCCAGGCCTGGCGACGGTCAGCGAACACAACAGACGGCCGCGTCGCGTTCGAGTTTGCGGGAGCGACGGCTGAAAACTTTCGCGGCGGGGTGAGCACGCCGATCGTGGCGGGGACGGGCCGGGCGGGCGAGGCGGTCATCGTGACTCTCGACGCAGAGCCGTTGCCGGAGAGCGATATGTGGGAATTCGTGGACATGGAGCGGATCACGTTGTGAGTTTTTGTCGATCCACTGGAGGTTCTCCGCTTTAAGTGCGCTGATCCTTTTCTCTCTTCACCCCATAGCTGGGACAGCATCCCGACCGCGACGACCGGCGAGCTGCGATCGCTCTTCCGCTTCAACGTGACCTCCCGCCACTTTGGCTCGCCCGGGGTCGGCGGCGGCATGGTCTACGTGGCCTCCCTTGACGGCCACGTCTACGCCTTTGGCCCGTCGCGCGCGTTCTACGCGCCCAAGGGCTCGTCCTACGCCGGCTGTTTCCCCGATGACGGCAGCGACTCGACGACCGGGCTGTTCGCGACGCGCGTGCCGGCGCCGTCGGGGACCGCCGCAGGACACAGCGTCGACACTTGCGTGGCGGCGGCGGCGACGAAGGGGCTCGCGTGGGCGGGGTTGCGGGCTGGTGGAGAGTGCTACGTTGGCGGCGCGTGGGGTAACAAGACGCTGCTTGCGGCGCGCGGCGATCGGTGCGCGGCGCCGTGCGCGGGGAACGCGACGCAGATATGTGGCGGTGCTGGGAGCGTCAGCGTGTACGCCGTGGCTTCTGTCGGCGCGTCGCCGTCGCCATCATCGACGGGTGGTGCGGGGCTGAGCACGACCGCGGTGGCTGGGATCGCCGTTGGAGCGGTTGCGGTCGTTTGCGTTGTGGTGGGGGTGTTGGCCGTTGTAGTGTTACGAAGGAGGAGAGGTGGCGGCGTCGACAGGAGAGGCAGCGGCGTCGACAGCGACGGAGCGAAGAAGGAAGGAGCGTCAGGGCCGTCGTTCATGTTGACCGAGTAGCCAGACTATTGGATTCGGTGCGCTTTTTTATATTTCTCCTGTGTGTTAGGGACGCCACTTTTTGGTCCCCCATTTAGTCCCCGAGCGTAGTGCTGCTTATAAAACACCCGCTCTTCTCTATCTAATAAACCAAATGAAACGTCGGCGTCTCCACAATATGAAAATCCGCGTCATCCTGCGCGAACCGCGGCCGAAAGTGCCTCAGCCCCTTCAGCCTCAACTTGTACTCGCCAGCCGGCAGCTTCACATACGTGTCCGCGCTCTCGGACGCGTATACCTCCCCGCCCCAGTAGTAAAACAGCGGCGCCCCGACGGACTGCCCGGCGAACGGCGCGTTCCGCGCCGAAAAGTCGTTGTACATGAACAGCAGATCGCCGCCGTCTTCCCCGCGGACCTTCAGTACCCCTTGGTCGCGGTTCCCAGCGTCCATCAGCCCGAGCGCCACGAGCGACGCACGGGTCGCCGCGTCCGAGCCCGTGTACACGACGACTGCGATCCCGTTGCGCGTCGTTCCGGCGAAGCTGTTCCAAAGCGCGATGTTGTGCGCTGTGAGGTTGACGGTTGCACCGGCGGTGATCGCGGTGAAGGTTGTGGCGTTGCCCTGGGTGGAAGCCGGGAGGTAGAAGCCGGCGGGTCGGACCATGGAGGGCGAACTGACGGCGAGGATATGTGCGGCGGTCCAGTTGCCGACAACGCCGGCGTACGGGACGCGAGCGACGGGTGTCGCATTGCCGTACCGAGAGACGACGAGGTGGCCCGAGTACAGAGGGTGCAGCGACGGACTGGCTGTCGGCGGGGGGGAAAAGTGGACGGTGACGTTGACGGAGGAGTTGGGCGGGACCGAGGGCGTGTTCAGCGTTGCCTGCCGGTTGCTGCCGAAACCAACTATTGCGTGGTTGGAAGTAAAAGTGGTGGTGTTTCGCGGCTGAACAATGTCCTCGACCCCGTTGAATGGGTTTGCGGTGGCGGTGCCCACCTGGGTTAGAGTGAAGCAAACGGGCGTGATGTCTTTGTTTGTGATCATCAGGGTGTAGCTGTCCTTAATATGGACCGAGTCGTTGAGGGCGAGGAACGAAGGGGAGACAACCGTTGTCGTGGTCGCGGCATCGTAAATATTGAGGAAACTTGCACCTTGCAAAGCGACAGAGTCGATCAAGGAGCTCTGGTACCTTTTTGCCGGGACAGCGGTATTCTGGAAAGCAGTCTTGACCTCGGCGAAGGAAAGGTTCTTCCCACGGTGCTGGAGGAGCAGAGCTGCCATGCCGGATCCACCTTGCTTATGATGACACTGGACGCGTCAGGCCTCCTGTGTCGTAGAAGCTGTGGGGATCGCGAAGCTGCCGTTCACGCCGTTGAGGAAATCGTCGTTGGAGTAGATAATGCAAGATGTGGCCCAAGCTTGTTGCGCCGTCGTGCATCGGGTAGTGGAGTCGCACGCTGAACCGTAACGAATAAGCACGCTTTTGCCGGCAGCGCCAGCGCCAACCGACGCGCAGCCGTCGTCTTGAACGTCGTCCGATATGGCGTTGGGAGTGTTGATGAAAATGTCTAGTTGTTGGGGCGAGCCAAAAGAGCTGTTGAGGACGCCGGCGCTCCAAGGGAAAGCCTTGCCGCTGACAGTGAGAGGATAGCGCACGGTGTCGGCAATGTCGAAAGACGCAACACTGAAGCCGCCCAGAGCTCCAGCAGGGTTAGCTGCCACATAGAGCCCGACAGCTCCATTGTTGCCCGCAGCAGCGAAAACCTTTACGCCGTTCTCACCCGCCCTCGTGACAGCAGCAGCGTCTGCAGCTTCGGGAAAGTTCGGGCCGTTGTCGATCCTAAACCGCCCAAATTTCAGGTCATCTTGAGTTGCCGCAACTTTGAAGGCGGTGGCAGGGGACCTACTTACGATAGGTTGATAATATCCGCACCGTCCTCGATGGCGCGAAATATGGCCGACACGATCACATCGTTCGTTGTTAACCCTGTGCATCCAAAAACTCGGTACATGTGAATGGTAGCGTCGGGGGCAACACCCGTCCAGGGATAAATCGGCTTAAATCCGGGAGCAGTGATGTTTCGAGCGTCTCCGGCGACAATTCCCGCGACGTGCGTGCCGTGTGATATATCGCTGCAGTTGTCGAAGGGATCCGCGTCCGGGTTGAGGTTGTTGGCACCGTTGTAATCGTCGCCGACCAGGTCGTACCCTTTTGCAATTTTGCAGCCTGGCCCAAAGCAGCCACCGAGTGCGGGGTGCTTGTAGAAGACACCGGAGTCGAGGACCGCAACGACGACGCCCTTTCCGGTTAGACCCAGCTCTTGTCGCGCTCTCTCGACGCCTGTCATGGTATGGATGGTTTCGGCTTTCCGGTCCGTGCTCTCGCTATATCCATCGATTTTCGCGCGGGCGCGGGACTCGACGGCGTGAACGCGAATAGCGTTGGGAAGTCCTTGCACCACTGCCGTGGCTGGCTCATTTCGGTTCGCGAGAGTGGTTAGCTTTTGAAACAGGCAGAAAAAGAAACGCACCGTTCACGTTTGGGTCAAGAGAGAACGAGACGCCACAAAATAGGATTGTGTTTGTGACGGTTCGGATGGTGGGCTGGTGGCCCAGCCTGATTAGATTACCCTCGAGACCGCCGAGCTGCGAGTCACAAGCCTGAGGATCGCCGGCGGGGAACTCTACCAACGCCATGTGAGCCAGGGTCGCAGTTCCGGCCTCTTGAGTTGCCGCCGCCGCCGCCGCCGCGAGGCCGATGATCGTGGACGCCACGTTTGCGAAGGCCACCAATTGCCGTCCCATTGTGTTTGGCGTCGAAGTGTGAGTTGTTTTCCCCCTCTTCTTCTTCCGTATCTCCGATTGAGTGCGGAATTCGACAAAGAAAACCGCGACTTGAACCTCCACATTTTTTTTCTTTGTTTTCTCATGGGATGTCCGCAAGGCGGATCTGCATTTTGAAACAAATAATTTGTTCCTTTTCGACCACGCTAATAAAACGGATGAACTGCAAAAAAACGTGGTGTTTGCCTTGGGAGACGGAAAAGTGGGGATTGTTTTTCCATCAAACCAAGGTTACTTTGTTGGTTTCTCCCAGATCCGCAGGGTCCCGCCAGAGCGCTGCGGTTGAACAAGGTCCTGTGATGTCAACACAGGCGGAAATCACAGTGATTTCAATGCCTCTTGTGGAGAGTGTTTACATTTCCTGTTTTGGGGTTTTTGTGTCGCGGCAAGGGTGGAGTTCGCCGGCTGTCGGCGCGCCGGGTCGGGTCCTTGCGGAACACTGTGTGTCTGTGTGTGTCTGTGTGTGTCTGCGTGCGTGTGTGTGTGTGCGTGGAAAGACAGAGTGGGCTGTTCCGGATTGGTTTGCCTTTTTTGTCGAGCCAATGCGTCACGTGATGGGCGGCATCCACTCTTTTCTGGAATAAAAAAAAAACAACAAACCTGGACCCTTTCGAACCATCGGCCCTCTCTTCCACGTCCTCAGCCGCAATGCTGCGAACGGCGGTTGTCCTTCTCGCGCATGCGTTGCTGCTGCTCACCTGCGTCGCGACGCCATCCCTCACAATGAGGCGCTCAGGCATGGGCGGCGACCTCTCCCGCATGGGCAGCTCCTCCTCAAACAACTCGCCGGAGGGCTCAGCAGTCAAAGTCGGGGACAAGTCCGTCCAGGTAATTCACATCTCGCAGCCCCCGCCCGCCCTTTCCAGCCGCCCCTCTCTCTTGGCACACCACTGGCCGGTTGATTCTGCCTTCTTCCGACGCTAACTTCGTTCTTTGCAAAAATACACAAAGGTCGGAGGCGTGGTCGGCCGCGGAGGTTCCGGAACGGTGTACAGCGCAAAGACTGGCAACGGGCAGGACGTCGTCTACAAGAAGCTGAAGCCGGGCGCCGAGTGGGGCGACCACGAGGTGGCGGCGACGAGAGCTGGTGCGGGCAAGCCCCCCTTCCTTGGGTCCCTGGCACGCCTGCCAGCATTATCCCGCCGCTAACACCCCGATTTCGTTTCCAATTCCGGGCATGACTCCCTCCCTCTTCTCCCCCATTCTTTCTCCTAAACAACAAACCAAAAACAGCCAAACAGTACATCTCCCACGACGACAAAGGCATGGTCCAGAAGAAAGTGGGCGACTCGAACCTCAAGACTTACTTGAAGAACAACCGCGACTCGTCCCCCGGACGAATGAGCGAGGCGATCGACAAGCAGATCAACAAGCAGCAGGACAAGGCCGGGTACAACCACAACGACGTGTCGGGCGAGAACATTCGCGTTGGAACGAAGAAAGATGTTGGCTTCATGTGCCTTTTTATTCTTCTTTTCACTCACTCAAACATCAACAACCGAAACAAAAAAAACATTCCAGGGATCGGCAAAGTTCAAGCTCGTGGACTGGTCAGAGGGTACGCATCGCCATGGACACTGCACTCTGTTTGAATTACAAATTTAACCTTTCCCCCATCCCTCCCATTCTCCTTCCACAAAAACAACAACCACTTCCTCCCAGCCACGCCTGGCAGCTCGTCGACTCGAAACAAGGCTGCCGGAAAGAGCGAGATCAAAGAGTTTTGCAGCGACCACATGGGCTTCCGGTACGCTGCCGGCGGCAGGCTGTTCCGTCGCGCCGGTGCATGCGGAAGGAGCAACGGCGCAAAGGGCGGCGGCGCAAAGACGGATGCGAAGGCGGGTACGGCTGCTGGCAAGGCCACAGGAGGAACTGGGGCAAAGGCCGCTGGTGGAGCCGCTGGAAGCAGTGCTGCCCCCGGCGGCAAGTCTGCCGGCCCGAAGAGTGGTACCCGCGCGGGCAAGGTGGGTGGGACTGGTGGTGCTGAGGGTAAAGAAACGACGGCGGGACGTGGTGCGGGAGGGGGAGCTGCAGCTGGCAAGACGGGCGTGACGGCCCGTGGCGGCGCTGCCGGAGAGGGGCCTGGCAAGGCTGGCAAGGTTGGCAAGGGTGGCGACGGCGTCACCGCCGGGAAGACTGGAGGCGTTGGAGTCGCAAAAGGTGGCGGCGCCGACCGTGGCAAGACGGCTGCCAGTGGGGCCACCGGCAAGGCCCCCGCGTCGCAGCGTGGCGGCGGAGGTGCCCGAGGGGACAGCGTGACGACTGGGGCCACATCAAAAGCTGGAGGAAGAAAGGGCGCCGGCAAGGGTGCGACCGGAACGAGCGGCGGTGCAGCTGGGCCAGCCAAGGGCGGCGGTGCTGCCAAGGCCGCGGGTGGTGCAGGTGGAGGGGGGAAAGGCGGCGGTGCCGGCGGTGGCAAGACAGCCGGCGCCAATGGCAAGACACCAGCGGCGGGCAAGGTGACGCGTGGCAGCGGCGGCGGTGCACGTGAAGTCTCAACGGGTGTTGCTGGCGGTAAGACGGTAGGCGGCTCCAATGAAAAGGCAGCAGCGGCAGGACGCGGTGGCGGCGCAACTGAAACCGGTGCAGGAGCGACGCGAGGCGGCGGCGGTGCGGGACTCAAGAAAGCCGGTGGAGGGGCTGGCGGTGGCAAGGCTGGTGGTTCTAATGGCAAAGCACCCGCGGCCGGACGCGGCGGCGGCACAACCGGAGCCGGTGCAAAGGTTGGCAGCGCGACGCCTGCGAAAGGCGCAGGTGGCGGTAAGGCGGGCGGCCCCAATGGCAAGGCACCAGCGGCAGGACGCGGCGGCGGTGCAGCTTCTGTAGCCAGCGGGAAGGCTGGAGGAGCAACGCGCGGCGGCGCAAATGGCGGCGGCAAGCCGGGCGGTTCCACGGGAGCTGGATCCGGAGGGAAAGGAAGTGGGACGGGCGGCAAGGCTGCACGAGCAAATGGCGGCGCTGGTCTCACGAAGGTCGGCGGCGTTAGCGGTGGCAAGGCAGGCGGACCCAAAGGCAAGACACCCGCGACGGGACGTGATGCCGGCGCACTTGGAGCCAAAGGCGCAGCGTCGAAAGGTGCTCGTGGCGGTCAGGCGGGCGGCGGTGGCGGTGGCAAAGCGGGTGGTTTAAACAGCAAGGCACCAGCCACAGGAGCAACGCGCGGCGGAGCAGCAGGAGGATCCAAAAGTGGAGTTGGAGCTGGAGGGAAAGGAAGCGGGGCCGGCAGCAACACTGCAGGAACAACGCGCGGCGGCGGCGGTGCAGCTAGAGTAGCGAAGGGCGCTGGAGGCGGCAAGGCGGGTGGCTCCAATGGCAAGGCACCTGCAGCGGGTCGTGGCAGTGGCACGAGCGGGACCGCTGGCGCGAACCGCGGGGGTGGCGGAGCCGAAGTTGCCAAGGGAAGTGGAGGCGGCAAGATGGGCGGAGCCGGCGGAAAGGCACCAGCACCAGCGAGACTCGGAACCGGAGCGAACGGCGGCGTCAGCAAGGCAACACGCGGGGGAGCGACAGGCGGAGCGAAAACGCCATTGGGATCGGGGGGAAGTGGGGCAAAGACTCAAGCCCGTGCTGGAACTGCAGGTGGTGGAGGGGGGTCAAAGGCACCAGCGCCGAGAGGAGGTGGCGGAGGAGCCGCCAAAGGCGCTGCGAAGACCCAGTCTCGCGGCGGCGGCACTGCTGGAGGTGGATCAAAAGCAGGAGGGGGCGGAACAGCCCAGGCCGGCACCGCGGCGAAGCCCCAAACGCGAGGCGGCGGCGGCGGCGGCACCGGCACGGGAACAGGAGCGCGAGGAGGAGGCGGAAGCGGTGCCGGCGCTTCGAGAGGCAATCCGTCGACTCCGGCACGCACAAACCGCGGCGGCGGCGGCAGCACAGCAAAGGCCCCAGCGGCAAAACCGGCGCCGGCTCAGAAGGCGAATGGTGGCGGTAGCGGAGGTGGGAGCAGACAGACGGGAGGGGCAACGAAGCAGGCACCAGAGAAGAAGCAGGCGGCCGCCCCTAAGCAGCAGCCGCAGCAGGCTGCACCGAAGCAGCAGGCCTCGGCGAAGCCCGCTGCGGCTGCTAAGCCGGCGTCAGGCGGTGGAGGAGGAGGCAAGAAGAAATAAGAGGTGGGCAACGAAACTTAATCGCTCTCCTGTGATTGTTCGTTGGGAGCGGATCCTATTCTTTCGTTTCCATACATCAATCTTTCGTTCGTCAAGCGCTTTTTTTTTTTTTTTCGGCGGGAACATTATGTAGTAACACGACCGTTAAGATTGAAACCACCAGCACGCACAGCCACTCCTTCTCACCCTCGCCCCCAGCAAGCCAGCCAGCGCGCAAGCGCCCGTCAGCCTGAAACGGAAACTTGATGGGCTTGCATTTGGCCGCAATGTACTCGTTTTTTTTTGTGTTTTTTTTTTTTTTTTGCCAAGACCGTCTTGCTTTACTTTTCGCTTTGTCTCCTAATTACCAATATTAATAAATTCATAAATATATTTGATTTTGATTCTAGACACCCGGCGTCAAGTACGGCTCAGCCCGCGGCAGGGTCGCGGCAAGGGCCGAGTCCGCCGGCTGCCGGCGCGCCGGGTCTTGCCGGAACACTGTGTGAGAAGAGAGAGAGAGAGAGAGAGAGAGAGAGAGAGAGAGAGAGAGAGAGAGAGAGAGAGAGAGAGAGAGAGAGAGAGAGAGAGAGAGAGAGAGAGGCGAGAGAGAGAGTGTGTGAGTGTGCTCCTTTTTCTTTTATTTTTCTTGCTGTTATTTTGTTTTATTCACCTCGCCGTACCGCTTTTAAAATGACCCCGCATCCGCCGAAACCCCCTCCGGCCACTCAACCTCCACCAACCACCACAAACGCGATGCTTCAATCAACGGCACTCATTCTTGCCTTCGTCTTGCTGCTTACCACTTCTGCCCCGTCGCTCGCCATGAGGCGGTCAGGAATGGGCGGCGACCTGTCCCGACTGTCTGGCTCCACCAGCAGCTCGCCCGAGGGCCAATCGGTCAACGTCGGAGGCCACTCTGTCCAGGTTTGTTTCCTACTGCCGAATCTCACTACTCCCCGCATGCGTTACGTCCCTCTGTCCAGTCGGCCTCACGGCTCCCTCATTAATCGACCTTCGTCGCAAGGTTGGAAAAGAGATCGGTCGGGGAGGATCGGGAACGGTGTACAGTGCTACTACGAGCAGTGGGAGTAGCGCTGCTTACAAGAAGCTGAAGCCAGGGGCCGAATGGGAAGCCCATGAGGTCGCCGCGACACGTGCAGGTATGTGCATGTTACAGTAGCGTTTGCCCTGAATCTTCTCATCGTTCTCACTTTGTCGATCTGATCACTTTCGCTCAACCCTCCATTGAAACACCGAACACTTCGCTCTTTCGTCCTACTACCCTTACTTCCTTAATCACATAGCCAAGCAATACATTGCCCACGACGACAAAGGCATGGTACAGACAAAGGTGGGCCACTCGAGCCTCAAAGATCACCTGAAGAACAACCGCGACTCCTCGCCCGGACGCATGAGCGCGGAGATCGATCGTCAGATCAACAAGCAGCAAGACAAGGCCGGGTACAATCATAACGACGTTAAAGGCGAGAACATCCGCGTTGGTACAAAAAAAGATGTAAGTAGAAAGTTCTGCCCTCTGAAAGGTTTCTCATCGAATTAACGCACACTCAAACAAAACCCATACCACACCAAACCGCAGGGCTCTGCGAAATACAGACTCGTGGATTGGTCAGAGGGTGCGTATACGTTGCATCAACTTGTTCCTACAATCGCATTGCCTCATCTAGCTTCCCACCGCAACTTCGAAATCTGTTAGCCAAACCCGGCGGCGCGTCGTCAAGGAACAAGAAAGACGGAACCGACAACATCAGAGAGTTCTGTGATGACCACATGTCCTTCCGCTCCCAGGGAGGGCGACTGTTCCGACGGGCCGGCCGCTGTTCCAAGGGCGGTGCTACCACTGGCAAGAAAACCACCACGCCGGCCAAGGCAGCTCCCGCAGGCGGTGCCACTCGAGCGGCGCCCGCGCGAGCGGCGAAACCCGCCGCCGGAGGCGGTGCGAAGAAGGCGGCAAGCGCCGCTCCCACAAAGCCAAAGGGCCGGAAGTAGCTTTGCTCCTGTTCGTCTTCCTTTAAATCAACTTTGGTGCTTCGTTGTTTCCTTCCAACTCTACATTAATACATACATTGCCCCAGCTTACAAAATGCGATTTGAAGTCCAATTTTGTTAGCTTGGTGAGGGTACCGGGCAATGCCGATTCAAGTAGGAAAGTTCCGAGCGGATTGACAGACCTGAATGAAGGCAGTCGGAGCCTCCTTCGGCACCGCGACCCACTCCAGATCGATACTCTCCAGCACCAGCTCAGCAATAAACGCTTTAGCATCTTTGGCGCTTTTACCACCGCTTGGAGCTATCGACGGAGCAGCAACGTCGAATATGGACACAAGAGAGGGCCTGTCCGAGGAGGGGGACGGTCAAGTAAGCCACGTTCGCTCAGCCTCCGACTCGGGACTGGACGCGACGGCCGGACGAACGCTGGACAGCTTGCAAAAGCGAGGCTCGAAAATCTCATTAATGTACCCGCCGGTGGTGTCGGAGGCTTGATCACCTTGCTTGCAATGGAAAATCGACTCAACATGTGCCGCGTCGCAAAGTGTCTGTCTGTCCCAAAAAGGCTGCGCCGCCCAAATCAGCGCCCGCCGTGAGGATGATCAAGAAGTGGGGGAATCGCCAAGCCCCAACGACGCCGGCCCCGCCCGACTCCTCCTCCTCCTCCTCGGCGCCGCACGATCTGCCCAAGCAGCCAAAGCTGCATCCAAGCGCGGCAAACGGGGGTGAAGCGACCGTCCACACCCTGACCGCGTCGTCGTCGTTTGTTGCCCTGCCAGCTTACGTCCGCCTGACGTCCAGCCTCGAGACAACGCCAACCATGCAGCCAGAGACAGCCACAACCACCACCTCCCACCACAAGGACGCGCAGGCCTTCCCCGTGCGCGCCGCCACCATCTTTCGCACCGCAAAGTTGGCCCTGGTTAGCCGCACCATCCCGATCGGCCTCAAGGCCGGCCGCAACTCAGTGTTTGTCGACCGCCTTCCCACTGCCATCGACACCAGAATCCAGCCTCCACGCGTCGGCGTGCCCGACGACGCCGCTGGCGTCTCGCTGGTCTCGGTCAAGTACCATGCCGGCTCGGCCGCACCTGGATCCCCCTCGTCAAAGTGCCCCGCGACGACAGAGGAGTCGGAGGCGCTCAAATCGACGTTGACATTGGTACTGGTGGCGGCCGAGGATGTGGAGGTGGAGATCGAGATCGCGTATTTGGTCGACGGCGCGAAATGGTGGCCGTTCTACGACATCCGCGCCTACATCGGGAAAGGCACCAGCGGGTCGGGAGCAGGCGACCAGCACCACGTCATGATTCACTATCGCGCCGTTGTGTCGCAGACGACCGGGGAGGAGTGGAAGAACGTTGCGCTGACATTGAGCTTGGGCAGTCCAAGCTTTAACGTTCCGCCGCTTAGTCAGGTCAACGCCGTTGGTGCGTACAACTCGTCCAGTGCCAAGACTCCAAGCAACGCTTCCGGATTCTCCCTTCCCGGCTCGAGCTCTGATTTGGATGTAGAGAAGTCCATTTTGCTTCGGCCTTCTACGAACTCGGACTGGATTCCACTTGTCTCCAACTTTGAGATCGCCGCTCCCGCATCAGTTTCTAGCCGAGACGGTAGCACAAAGGAGACGACTTTGTTTGTGGCGGAACTCGTGCTGGAGAGCATAGATCTTGAATGGATTGTCGTACCAAAGGAGTCATCCACGGCTTTTATCCAGGCTCGTTAATTTTTTCTTCTGCATACCCTATTCTTGTGTTATTCATTGACTCGCGTCACCACAATTCAGTGCAAGATCACGAACGCCACAACGTACGACCTCTTTCCCGGCTCCGCCTCCGTTTTCGTTGGCAACACGTTCGTGGCCACCACGTCTATCCCACGGGTCCAGCCTCATGAATCCTTCACAACCTGCTTCGGCCCAGACGCACTCGTCCAAGTAACGCGCTCCCCGCTCGCCAAGAAGGGCACGACCACCGCCAGCGGCTCGTCCACGTACTTTAGCCGGCGCACAGCAATCTACAACGGGCGTTCAGCCGTCCTACCCAAGCTCATTATCCGTGATCGCGTGCCCATCGCATCCAACGGGCGGCTCACCTTGCTTGCGCCTGCGGACCTCCCCGTCGGTGCGGACAGCTGGAAGGGCGTGCACGTGCGGGACGGCGTGCGCGCGCGGTTCGTGCAAAAGAACGACGAGGAGCGCGCCGAGGGCGAAAAGGGCGACGGCACGATCGAGTGGGTGTGCAAGCCTGTTCCGGCAGGGCACCGATTCGAAGTGAGTTTGGTGTGGGAGCTTGTTGCTGCGGCCGGGATCAAGTGGACGCTGTCGGAGACGGACTTGTGAAGGAGAGGGTGCGTTGTCTTGTTCTCCGTTGGTCCACTTTTCCAAGTTGTTTTTTCCACCACTATCAGCAGTTTTCCGATTCAATACATTCCGACCTATATCGTGAAGCCAGAACCGTGTGGAAAACGAGTAGCTCTTAGCTATTTTGTTTCTCCGTGGCCAGTACTGAGAGAGAAATCGACGCCGCTCCAAAACTGCGATGAGCGTTTGAAAGCGCTGTTGATGAGCCTCGCCGACAAGATTTCATTGGGGAATATACAGGAGGTTGATGCCCGCCACAGGCATTTGTGAGTGGCACATTGTGCCAGTGGCCCAGCTTCGGTGGCCTCGAGAGGACAACTGCAAGCAAGTCGCATCAAGACAGCGAAAGAAACAGGTTCCAGAGCCATGCATATTTAAATCCAGCAAAGACGAATTCTTCAGGTTTGCAGTCAGTCCAGAGAGGAACAACAGCAAGCAAGTCAAAATGAAGACAGCAGCAAGTAGCTGAACTATATGATGAATCCAGCAACGAGTCCTTGCAGTCAGTCGAAAGAGCGCAAGAAAAAAAAAATGATGAAAAAGTGGGCAAGCAGCAGTATCTCGAGTCGACCCCGCTCTCGGGCTGATGAACCCACGACTGCGCCTCAGCACAGCCCGTCCGAAGGCGCCACCGCCTCCAACCCCACCACCACCGCAACTACCACATCCTCGACGTTGCCACCCACCGCGCCGTCGCTTAGCGCGATCGTTCGACTGGCTTCCAGCCTCGAGAGCGGCACCGTGCCAGGCTCTTCAACGACCGCCAAGCCCGACACCACGACGACGACGGCCCACCACTGGGACGCCCAGGCCTTGCCCGTCCGCACCGTCACAGTCTTCCACGCCGTCAATCGTGCCGAGGTTCACCGCGCCATCACCATCAGCCTCAAGGCCGGCCGCAACACAATTGTCGTCGACCGCCTGCCGTCTTGCATCGTCGCCGACACCCTCCGCGTCGCCGGGATCGATGACACAGCCGCCGCTAATACCCGCGCAACCCTCGTGACAGTCGAATTTGAAGTCCGAGACGACCTGGCCGCGGAGCTCAAAGCAGTGGAACGGCGCCGTCGTAGCAAGGAAGCTGAGATGGCCGGTCTCCGTCGCCAGCTGGAGCTGCTCGACGACTACTCTGCCAAAGCCGTGCCGGTCGATTCAAGCGCTGCCGCGCTGGGCAAGATTGTGGATGTGTATGTTGGTCGCATACGTTCCATCCACACCGCGATCGACGTCGCGGAGGACGAAATCGAGAAGATCGCTGCGGAGATCGCCGAGACGCGAGACAAGATGGAGTGCAGCGCGACCGGAGTGCGTTCGACCGACCCGGGAGCCGAAAAGCTGAGGGGCTTTGTGTCAATCATCGTTATAGCGGCGGGCGACGTCGACGTGGTGATGGACCTGTCCTACGTAGTCGACCATGCCCAGTGGTCGCCGGTGTACGACCTGCGAGCCCACATCGGGGAGGATCCAGACCGCGAAGGCGAAAAGAGCCGTGTCATGATCCATTATCGTGCGGTTGTGTCGCAAGAGACTGGAGAGGCTTGGGATAACGTGGCGCTGACCCTGAGTGCGGGTAGGCCCTACTTTGACGCGCCGACGCTTCGCAAGATCGTCACCACCGGCGGGTACATTAACGAGACTTTCGAGCCTCGCTTTAGCAAGCTGTCCAGCGTTCGTCCAGCCGTCGGCTCCAGTCCCGAGTCGGATGCTGAACGAACGTTGCTTACTCGACCGTCCCCCTCCTCGGACTGGCCCTCTCTTGTGTCCATATTCGATGTTGCTGCTCCGTCGACAGTTCCAAGCGGTGGTAAAAGCGCCAAAGGTACCAAAGTGTTTGTCGCTGAGCTGGTGCTGGAGAGTATCGATCTGGAGTGGGTCGTGGTGCCGAAGGAGGCTCCGACTGCTTTCATTCAGGTCTGTCAATCCGCTCGGAATTTTCCTACTTGTTCACTCGATAATAACACTGGTCACTTTCCTTAACAAAAATACAGAGCAAGATCACGAACTCGACGCCCTACGTCCTCCTCCCTGGTCCCGCCTCCTTCTTCGTGAATAACTCATTCGCGACCAAGTCCGCCCTCCCACTGGTCCACCCCTGCGAATTTTTCACCGCCAAGCTCGGCCCCGACCCCTCTGTCCGCGCAACCCTCTCACCCCTCGTCCAAAAGCGCACCCAGGCAACCAATGGCACCATCACCTTCTTTAGCCGGTGCCTCGCGATCTACAACACGCGCCACTCCACGCTCCCCCGCCTCGTCGTGCGCGACCAGGTTCCCGTCCGCGGCGCCAGCAACGAGACCAAGGTCGCGGTGCTGGTGCCCACGGGCCTGCCCGTTGGCGAGGACAGCTGGAAGGGCGTCGCCGTGAGGGAGGGCGTGCAGGCGCGGTACGTGCAGAAGAACGAAGACGAGAGGTTGGAGGGAGTGAAGGGGGATGGTACGATCGAGTGGGTGTGTACACGCGTTGCTGCGGGACAGAGGTTGGAAGTTAGCCTGGTGTGGGAGGTGAGCGCACCGACCGGTTACAGTTGGACAGTGTCTGAGACGGATGAGAAGCATCGCAAGCGCGATGCCCTTCGCAGAAAGTCTTCCGGCTCTGATTGAATGTTGGCTTGTGTGGCCAAGCTTCTTTTATTTTTTGAGGAACAGCCATACAAAAGAGCAATTGTCCCAAACATGTCCCACGCGGTTGTCGTTCGAAGGTTGGTCTACTCAACCCAACCCGACCCCTTGACAAAAAACTCACAGCCCACGTTCATGCAACGTGCAGAGTCGACGCAGGAAACCCAAAGGAGCAGAATGCCATTATCGACCTAACACGCAGGGCGTTCTTCAACCAATTCGAACCCGGCGCCGACGAGCACTACCTCCTTCACCTGCTCCAGTCCCACCCCGACCACATCCCCGATCTCTACTTTGCCGCCTTCCTCGACAACGAGCCCGCCGGCTGCATCGCCTTCACACGATCGTCAGTCTCGCACGACGACGGCACCCTCACCGAGACGTGCACCTTCGGTCCCGTGTGCACAAGGACCGATCTCCAGGGTCGCGGCATCGCGCGCAAGCTGATCTCGCACTCGCTGGACGCCGCGAGAGACATGGGATTCAAGGCGTGCATCATCTTTGGCGATCCGCGCTTCTACGGGAGGCTTGGGTTCCGCTGCGCGGAGCGGTACGACATCGCCAACGAGGACGGGTACTTTAAGGTTGCCATGATGGCGAGGGAGATCCAGCCGGGTTTGCTGAGGGCTGGGACGTTTCGGCAGTCGGCGGTGTTTCGGTCGCTGGAGCGCGCGGAAGAGTGGGACAGGGAGAGGGGGGCGGAGATGTGGGACAAGGTGGAGGGGCGACCCAGCCAGCTGGACTTTCAGCTGATGAGCTCGCTGTGCTACAAACGTACTTAGTCTCGCAATTCTCTTGTGCACCTAATGTTGAAAAAAACACGAGACGACCCAAACTTGAAACCTGAGGCAAACGCCTACCTACAGCAATCTCTATCGTGAGCCGGAATTCAGCTCATGCAAGGGCACCCAGACCCAAGTTGACAGATCGCCCCTCTCTTACTGAGTACTGGGTCCATACGATCCGGAAATCCTGGATTATAGTCAACGCACTATCCATACGAAGGACAGCTGCCCGTGAGTTGTGGGGTAATTCTAGTAACGTAAGTCAGCACCGCGTTTTACACCCCACTCTGTCACTTTTATTATCGCAACAAGAAGTAAGGCGTTCTTGTGAGACGAACAAATACTGAAGAGTCGTGGTTTTGAGGCCGATAGGTGAAACCCGTGAAAGGCCAAGGTTCTCCAACGAAGCTGTTGAGCACATACAGTTTCAGCCTCGAAAAACAGATCTTCGGCGTCGATGTTTATACTCAGAGCGGCTTCAAATTTGGAAGCAGGGCAACGTTGCTCAAATCCAGCTCGGCGTTCGCGTTGACCCAGTTGTGAATTCTTCTGGAAGTCTGAGGGATGAAGGTGTCGACGGCTCAAGCAGGCGACCTCCTTACAGCTCCTCCAGCCACTTCAACGACAGCCAAGGGATTATCATGAGCTTCGCGCTGAAGCTCATGATAATCCCTTGGCTGTCGTTGAAGGAGTATCCGATGCTCGTGATGTGCCTGAAGGACGGAGGCGAACGAAGGGTAATCAAAAAAGGGTGAGGCCGAAAGGGCGAGTGGAGGTCAACTCCTTGCCTCCTCACACACATACATGCATTAATAACAACAATGAAACGACTGTCAGATCCTCATACTGAGGTGGCGGAGCCGCCGGTCTGGGAACAAGCAAATGTAGTCGCCGCCTTTGTCTGCCGGCACCGTGGCGTTCACGGGCGGCAGCCTTCGGACAGCAACGCAGTCGCTACTGGTCGCCATTCCTCGCTTGGCTCTTGACCGGCTGGCAGCTAAGCCAGATCGGCAGCAAACAAAATGCAGGTACAGGCGAAATCGATTTGCCTCGCTCTTTTCGGCGCGGGTGTGTTCAGCCACAAATGGGTACAGAGTGATGAGCATGGCACCGCCGGCCCAGGAAGAAAGATTTTGCGTAATAGAGCAACGAGAAGTCCGCCAAACTGCCGCACGTACGAGCTAAAATAAAGTCGATCCGCCCTGGGAGCTGCGTTGAGGGCCCGGCTGCTGATGGATCATCCCGGAGAGGTTTCAAGTCAGGGAAAGATCTCTTAATCCTCTCTTTGGCGAATGTGCGTTGCTCCAACTTTCTTGAGGGAGGCGTTCGCCCGGTAAGAAACACATTCAATCGGAAGTGCTACTCTGTAACCCAAACAACTACAGAAGGCAACCTAAACGAAAAATTGTATTCCGGGTAAAAGTGCCTGAGCAGTGAATTGAACACTGGACCCTTACATTGCAGCTCTCGTGTGAGGTACAAGTGTAAAGCTCTACCCCTGAGCTACACAGGCGCTCTCATATTTGGATTCAAAAACCGAAATGAAAAACACTACCAGTACAACACACAAACCCTTTCCAGTATTGGGAAAGAATTTGAAGTTGCAGCGAGGCGTGGTTTGTACACTGTTCGGCGGTTCTCGGTGGCTGGTTGGGGAGATTTTCCTGGGCTTTCCAGTTTGTTGGATGCACTTCTATTCAGTCGGCAAGATTCTTGCAAACTTCACCAAAGCAATTTGTTTGTGGCATGGTTAGGAGGCGACGTGAGCAAGACAGCGGCATCACGAGCTATAGCGCAAAATAGGAGAGATGAAGAATGAAGAAAAGCCCATTCCACAAAAAGGGTAACAAATAGAAGATAACTGAGCCCCAACGCTTCTGCCCCCAAATTGTCACTTTTTCCGAGCGCCGCCCCCATGGGCCCCCCTGATCTGCGCCGGCTTCACAAACGGCGCCGCGACCAGAATCGCCCCCGAAAACAGCAGCAGCAGCCTAAAGATATTCGCGTACGCCATCGTAAACGAATCCAACAGCTCCACCAGCGCCTCCGCCGCGTTCGGGACCGCCCCGCTCGCCGCCGCGGCGACAAGCGCCTCCCTAAGCACGACGACCTGCGTCCTCGGAATGGCGCTCAACGCGGGCGACGACTCGAGCACGCGGATGAGGGTCGGGTGCGAGTCGATCTGGGCCGACAGGACGTTGTTGAGCATGGTGCCCGTGATGGCGATGCCAAAGGCGCCGCCGAGGGTCTGCATGAACTGCGAGACGGCCGTGACAACGGCGATCTTGGGGAGGTCGACGGAGGCTTGGAGGCCGATGATGCGGATCTGGATGAGGGAGCCGCAGCCGACGCCGAGGATGAGGAGGAAGCAGACGCGGGCGGCGAGGGAGGACGAAGGGGTGAGGAAGGAGGTGGCGATCAAGCCGGCGGAGACGAGGACGCCGCCGATGTAGAGGAAGTGCACGTATTTGCCAGTGCGGGACACGATTTGGCCGGAGGAGATGGAGAGGAGGACGACGCCAAAGATAAGAGGGATCGTGTTCAGGCCAGCCGCCGTGGCCGAGACACCGTAGTCGACTTGGAAGAAGAGCCTGTGGTTTGGTTTGAGAAGCGTTACTGATGGGAGTTGCCAAGCAAGTTAACTAAACAAGCAAGAAGTCGCTTACGCAATGTAGTACACGGCCGAGAAGAACGCCGCTCCAAGCGAAAAGGCAATCACCAAGAATGCCGGGACGCTCGAGTTCATTAAGATGGACGGCGGCACAATCGGGTTCTTGGCGACTTTGGTCTGCACGTACATGAACGCGAGGAGCAGGAGGACAGAAACAACGAGAAGCGCAATAGTCTGCGGGGAGCTCCATTCCCAAGTTGAGCCAGCCAGTTGGATAGGCGTAACGAAGCAAGTGACACCGATGAAGACGATGCAAGTGCCCAAAAAGTCAATCTGACGGATTTTGTCGGCGACGGAGCCTGTAGGTGCCTCCAGATTCAACACGAAAATGACGAAAGCCATGGTGATTACGCCGACGGGAAGATTGATGTAGAAGCACCATCTCCAGAGACCATTGTCAGCAAAGCCGCCGCCAATGAGGGGGCCGATGACGGAGGACAGACCGAAAACGGCGCCAATCATACCCTGGTACTTTCCTGATTGAGAGTACAAAAGTATTAGAAAGAATTCAAGCAACCAACACTCCATGGTTACTCACCTCGGTCAGCGATGGAGACGATGTCAGTGATGATAATGAGCACGAGCGAAAAGATACCGCCTCCGCCTATAGGGGGAACCGTAAGCCTTCTGGCCGAGTGCCATGTGGACCGGCGGTCGGGGACTCACCAACACCAGCAATGGCTCGGCCGACGATAAGAAGTTCCATTGAGTTGGCGGCACCGCAGATGGCCGATCCAATTTCAAAGACGGCAATCGCAAAGATGAACACCCACTTGCGGCCGAAAATGTCGGACATGCGTCCGTACCTGGGCGAAGCGGGAAAAAACAAGGTGACATGAGCAAGTGGGACAAACGCCACACGACCAATCTGGGGGGGTTCTTACAGAAGCGAGAACGAGGTTGCGGTAATCAGGTAAGCGGATCCGATCCACGAGATCAGCTCCTGGTGCCCGAGGTCCGCCACGACGACCCTCAGGATGGTCGACACAATCGTCTGGTCCAGCGCGGCCAGCAAGATGGCGAGGAGCAGCGCAACAAAAACCATCGCAAACTGCACGCGGCCGAGCGGGACCTTGACAAAGTCCTGGTCAAAAGCGGGTCGCGAGGGCGACGACGACCCATCGGGAGGTGGCGGTGGGGCCTCCGGGTCTGCCGACTTTGCGGCCGTGGTGGTGGTGGTGGTGGTGGAGAGGTCGGCGCCGTCGAGTCCGCCCTCGGTTGTGATGACGAAGCCCTGTTCGTCGGCGAGGGTCGACGACGTCTCCTTCTCGGGTGCGGGCGATGGTTGTTGTTGCAGTTTGCCGCTGCTGCTGCTGCTGCTGTTGTCAGTGGAGATGTCGGTCGTCATGGTATGGTGATGGGTCGGGTGGGGTGCTTGCTGTGCTTGCTGTGCTTGCTGCTGTGCGAGAAGTTGTTGTTGCTGGTTGTTGTTGTTCGTGAGGGCCTTGCGAAGTACGGGCAGCAGCGCCTCGGTTGTTGTGCTGCTGACTTGGATCTGTCCTCTCTTTTCCTGCTGCTTTTGTCAGCGTCGCTTTATGCGATTTGAGCGAGCCTGCCACCTCATTGCCTGCATCTGTCTGTCGGTCTGTCTGTCGGTCTGTCTGTCGGTCTGTCTGTCGGTCTGTCTGTCGGTCTGTCGGTCTGTCTCCGACAGGGTCGGGAAGCAAAAACGACAACCGATTCAATTGTTTTTGGCCCAGTTCCGGTTTTGTTTACGGCGATGGACACTTCCGCCATGGAGCGGAAAGATGCTTTTCCCCCCATTCGGAGATGGCAGTGTCTTGCCCAACGGCAAATGTTGGACGATTCGTCGCATATGTATGTTAGTTGTCTAACATTGTAGCCCGTATATGGGCTCAGTGAAATTGACTTGCTTTGCCTTGCCTGATATTCAATAGACATTTCAACCCTGCCTGCATATTTGATTTTACTCAAAGCAAAACATCACACAAGAAATCACGCGTCCACCATTCACATCTCGGGCCTCCACATCCCGACCTTCAAGTTGTGCACCCCAAATGCCACAACCACAACAGGATCCCCGACGCGCACGAAATAGCCGGCGGCGGCGTGGCTCAAATTCATTCCAAAGCACGCCTGGGACCCGTAGCCGGGATCCGAACGAAGGAACTTGTGGAGCGCCTTTGGTACCTCGGCGTTTGGCGTCCCGCTTGCAACGTCGATGCCGGGAATCTGGCAGCGCGTGCAGCGGCTGGCGACGTAGAATATGTTGCGCGCGGAGCCGATGGCGAGTGTTTTGAACGACTCCTCGGCGTACGGGGCGAGCGCACGACTGCCGGGGGGCGCGGCGACGACGATGTTCGGGCGAAAGTTGAGAACGTCCAGGGTAGGATAAGATGGGGAGAGCTCCTTCAAGCGAGCGTTGACATCGTCGAGGGACGTTGTCGAAGTGAGCAGGAATGGGAATCCGTCTGTGAAAGAGGTCTTCGCGTATTTTGGGTTTTTATAAGAAGGTCGTTATCATACGCGCAAACGAAGAGTGAATTCGCACGACCTGTGGATTAAAAGAGTACGCTTCAGGAGCTGGTGTATGTTTTGCTGGAAGAGATCTACGCGTCCTTGGATCTTTCACAAGAAGCCTTGCCGGAGCGCCGAGCACCTTCGAGAGCCACTTGCCCGCTTCGTCTCCTTCATCGACACCGTCAACTAGGCAGTTGAAAACTTGGATGGGAACCGACTTTGCACCTTCAAACGATTTGCGGAATGGAATGGTCACCGATGAGGATGTGGGCTCGTGGGAGAGTGTGAGCGTGCCGCCGCGGCTGTACGCGTCTGGGTCTGTTTCGTTCGATGGGTCCGTAAAAGCAAGCGTTGGCTTGATCAGAGCCATTTTCGGGAACTCGCGGAGCGTCAGCTGAAAGATTGGAGCAGAGTCAAAATGCGCGTTGCGAACAGTCGGTTATAGAGGAAAAATTGAGTGAATTCATCCACACGCACCATGTTTCCGTCTCTGTCGACGACAATCCACAGGCGATCGAACGCAAACCCGAATTCATTGACCCAAGCAGTCTTCACTCGGATGCCTGCGCACGACTTTACAGGGTACACGACGAGATCAACGACGCGGATGTCGCCGGGAAGGTTGTTGCTTTTGTATGATGTGGTGGCTGTCTCGCGGGTGGAGGAGGAGGAAGAGGACGAGGCCTGTCGCTGAAACAACAGAACGGCGGCCGCGGTAATGGCAGCCGAGGTGGCGAGCACCGTGAGCGCGAGGAGCGTGGTGGTGCTGGGATTGCTGGTCGGGGCCATTCTGGCAAAGTTTTGTGGAAATGATGTCCGTGCGATCGTCTGGACGAGCCTGGTCACGCGCACCCCATCCCTGGGGGCTTTGGAATCGTGGACACTGCTGCCCCCGCTTCGCTGAGAGCTAGATGACCGGTTCCCTTTGGCCACGCTGTTTGTTGCCCATCAGAGCATAACAAGTACGAACTTGTCTGAATTTGCCCGAGAATCGAGCGACGCACGGCGAACGATGGGGAGGTAAATTGCACACAATAATATCCGAAGGAACGTGAAAGTAACATGGAATTCAACTCCTGACAAACGAGAAGAGGAACAGAGCAGAGGACTGCCACCCTTGCTTTACAGATCAAACACAAATACTCGCTCCATCAGACTTGAAATTTTTTCGTAAGTCAGCCCCCTCAAACGTGCTGGGTCGTCTAGGCTTTTGGGAATCTGAGGAATCGTGATGACCCGGGTGAAGCCGAAATCAAACACCATCGGAGAGCACTCATCTGGATCGAAGAGTAAGTGATGGACGACGGTCATCAGTGTTAAGCATACCACAAGGCATTTTCGTCGAAATCAGCCAGCCGCGGTCCAGCCTGACGCCTGTCGGGTTTCTCCAGAGTAGAGCGTTTTGCTCTGATAGAGTGAGTGTTAGTAATGTGACCTGCACTGTAGTCCACCTGCTTCTCACCGCTATGAAGGATGTAGTCATACTTTAGCTCCTCGTCCTCCACAGAGTCGTCCGCACCAGCTTGCGGGTAGTCGAGATGTTGGGCTGTCGACATTGGAACAAAAAGTTATTCAGCTGGGTTCCAGCAAGAACGATAACTCCCGCTTACACTTTTTCGGATACCCGTTCCATCCAATTGAAATGTATCTCCCCTGATCCACAAGAACCGACCCGACCCCCAGCTTCGGGTCGTCTGTCCTCCGTGCCGCAATGTGCGCCAGCACCATCCCGTGCCTTGCCCACTTTGGAATCTCTTCGTCCTCCTCCACGTCCGACGTCCTCCCGCCCGTCCCGTCGTCGACCTCAATCCTGGCTCTTACGGGGCTGCTCCAGACCCCTTTACCACTGCTTCGCACCACGCGGACCTGGTACCGCAGGTCGAGGAGCGATATGGCGACACAGGTGCGGCGGAACTTGAGCTTGATCGTGTCCCAGCGGCTCGCGATGCCGGGCGCCTTGCCAACGGATTCGTCGAGGGGCCATTGGATGTGCGGCGTAAAGGTTGCGACGGTTTCCGGGCTGTCAGAGACCGTTGCAGAGGCGACGAGAACTGGCGATTTCGAGGCGGTTAGGTGATTATGGCTACCGTTGGCGTGCAGAGAATCCGAAGGCGGAGCTTGAAGGGATGAGAGGGATGCGTCGAATGGGTTGTCGTCCATGTCGTCGCCGTCTGGGAGATCGGACTCGGGAATGTCGCCGTGATCCCATTGCGGGATGAAGAGCGTCATTGCTAAAAAGAAGGTCAACCTTCTTTAGACCAAGCACACGTTCATCAACGTTCGGTCAAAGTACCTATCGGATTGTTCATAATCAGTCTCAGCACCGACTTTCTGTTCTTCTCAGCCCTCTCGGCCTCCCTCCCCGCCCACCCGGGATCCCTGTCAATCGATGCTGCCGCGACCTCGGGGGGCACCGCCATCTCCCACTGTGCGGCGGGGAAGTAGTAGATCTTGCGGATCCCTGCCTGGACAATGAGCTTGACACACAGGCTGCACGGGAACCGCGACACATAGATATCGCAGCCCTGCACCTCGCATGGGGCAGAGAGGATGGACCGAACGACGGCGTGGGCCTCGCCCGTGTGCTCGAGCGCGACGACGCGGTCGCGCGCGTCGACGAGGACGGCGCCGGTCGGGAGAGCGAACGACGGCCGATGGTGCCCGTCATCGAGGAGATCCAAATCGGAGCGCGATCTTTTCAGCGGGTTTGGAAGGGACAGGGAGAGGGAGGGGGTACGCGGGTAGCGCTCCATCCAGAGCGCGAAGAGCATGAAGAGGTCAGATCTTCGGATGCGCTTGGACGAGTTGCATTGGATCAGGTGGTGCGCGTCGTCGGTGGCGAGGATCGGGTGCATCACGAAGAGTGGACGACGGACGGTTGGTGGCGCGTTTTCGGAGGTCGAAAATGTCTATCTTATCTTCCTTGTTAGGTCACACATGCCTGAAACCCCAACCACTGATTAGTTTGGCGACGACGACTCGTTGTGGACGCCTCATGCCACGACGGAATGCGTATTTGGACATCCCAGGGCTAGTCTTCACCCCGCATTACTTCGCTGACCTCTATGTCGGTTAAATTCTTGACAAACTACTAAGAGCGTGACAACCTCAACGATCCTCCCTTCACGAAACTGTAAGGCGACTACAGCATACTCTCAAAGGACGGGACCGCGAAACGGCCTCACACGCCAGGATCACCATGCTCCTTATTGCGCGCCTACGATCAAGTCTCCTCGCCGCGTTATGGTCCACGATCTTTGCTCCCAATTTGGTGTCAGCACAATTGGTGACAACGCCGTGCTCCATGCTGGTGCAGGTAAAAGTGCCATACTTAAATTAATAGCATGCTGAGCCTAGATCGATCGCAGGTCAACAAGTATAGACAGTCTGTTGGATCTCCGCCGCTTACGGTACGTGTCCTGCAGTAATCATACTCCGCGTGGAAACGATTGTGACATCGACGTTAAGCTCGACAGAAGACTAGTTGCAGCAGCACAAGCGCACTCTGAGGATATGTCTGCGAAGAATGTGATGATGCACGACTCGACGGACGGCACGTTCTGGGGAACCCGCGTCGCGTCATACTTTCCGTTCTGGTCGTTCTTGGCAGAAAGTACCGTAAAGCGTGGAGGATCCCAAATTGACTCGCTGATCAGCAGGTTTCTTTTCTCGCCAGATGTTGCTATGTGGTGCTACAATGAGTCAATCATCATGGACGTGCGTAAGAAGTGATCTTACTTTGAAGAGCCATCCTCAACTTGCCACTCGCATGAAAATTTAGGCATGGATCGCCTCACCAGAACATGAGCAAAACCTTCGCGATACGCGAGCAAAGCTCCTCGGCTCCGGATTCATGAACGGCTTTTGGACGCAAGACTTTGGCACCGCAACCAGCAGCGACACGCCCTTCCCCATCGACTGCACGAAAGAGTCCGGTTTCGCCTGGCCGCAGCCAGTGACAGCCGGAAGCAATTTCGTTGGGCAGCTCAGGACGGCTGAGCAGCTCTGCCTTGATTCGGCGGCGGGGCTGGGCGGCACGCTGAAGGCGAACACGTGCAACAAGGGAACCGTGTCGCAGTCGTGGACGCTTAAGCCAAAGGGGGCTGGGTTTATCGCACAGGTGACGGGAACGAATCTGTGCATGGATGTGTTTGGTATGAGCAAGCAGAACGGTTCGGCGATCGGGGCAAGTACTTGAATTTCTTGCAGTGAGCGACGCACTCATCATCACCGCGAAAAATCTAGATTTGGTCTTGTACCGGAAACCCGAACCAGCAGTTCATGCAGAACGACAAAGGCTCCTTCGTTGCGTACCACAGCGGTCTCTGCGTGGAGCTCCCCGTTGCGGGTATCGTGCATCCGTCGGGAACGGCAGTCGGTCAATGGTAGTATTCGGTTTCAATCCATTGTTCAGTTTCTGATAGTGTCTGGCTCCAAACCGCAGGAAATGCAACGGTGGCCGGAACCAAGCCATCAGCCCGGTCGGTCCCGTTGCGGGCTCAGTCAAACAGCCTTACGGCTTTGTCGGGACTGTTCAAACCACCGACGGTCTTTGCGTCGACTCTGCCAACGGCCTTGGTGGTATGCTCATGGCAAACAAGTGCACAGGCAGCAGCACCCAGAAATGGACGCTGAAGCAGGTCGGATCGTACTTTACGCTTCAAAGCGCTGGCGGTTCGGCTTGCGTGGACGTCTTTTCCAACAGCGTTCTCAGCGGTGCCAAAGCCGGGGTGAGTCGAAGTCTGGGCTGATGTTGAGGAGTTACGAAACTCACCATGCGGCGAACTTCGGACCTTTCAGTTGTGGAATTGTACCGCTGGGCTGAACCAGCAGTGGGTCCTTAGCTCGACCGCTGGTTTGATCAACCTGAATAGTGGCAAGTGCTTGGACTTGCCAGGCACTTCGCCGCGACTTTCTGGGACTGCGTTTTTCCAACAGTTGAGTAATTTTTTTTGTCACCATCTCCTCCACACAGCAACTGACTGGAACGATTTGAAGGACCTGCAACGGAGGATCAAGCCAGGCGCTGAAACTTTTATAACCTCAGACATTCATTCTACAATATCTAGGCATACATTATTATAGAATCATCAGTAATCTGTAAAATCATTCTATCAATATAAGTTTTTTCCAGAATGAAACACAAGCCAACCAAAAGACGACTTGTCCAAACGTGCTACAGGAAGAAATTGCCGTGCACGATGCCGCGTGAGGCGCGGCGGCTTTGGGGATCATCGGCACTGTTTGCGGTCTGAGAGTCGATTGAAATTGGGCCGATATTGGCCGGTATGCAGGGAGTGACTGACTGATATGAGCACGGACACATACCGCCTGCTGCTGCTGCTGCTGCTGCTCTGCTGTGTGCTGGCAGCAGCCCCGGCCCCCGATGTCGCGTTGGCTCGGTCCGTCCATTCGGACACTGCTGCGTGCGGTGCGGGTTGGGGCTGAAACCAGTGGTCTCGTGTTGGGTGGGATCCAGATGGAGAAGACACAAATCGTGGCCCATCATTCGTTCGCCTCATGAGCACCAGCAGCAGCAGCAGCACCACTGCCAATGCCCACCACCAGAAAGACAAGGAGAAGGGTGACTTCAACCCGTTCCTCGTTGCCGATAAGGCCGCTGCCCACCGAACGGCGCAAGATGCGCCAGATGCTGAAGACCCTGCTTCCAAGCTGCTGGAACCTGCGACACCTCCCGTCAAACAAGACGCTTCCGCTTCCGCTTCCGCCGCCGCACCGCCTTCGCCCGTCGAGCTCCCACGCATCCCCCTCTCCCCTTTCCTCTTCTGGACCACCTACGCTTCCCTGACACTCGTCATCTTCCTCGCCGCCCTCGACGCTACGATCGTCGCCGCCGCCCTCGGCGCGATCGTCCAGGATCTGGGACGCGAGGACCTTGCGCCGTGGCTGGGCTCCGTGTTCCTCGTGACGTCGACCGTTGCGAACGCTCTCGCGGGCAAGCTGAGCGTGACGGCGGGAAGGAGGGCGACAGTCGTGCTCGCTGGAGTGTTGTTCCTTGGCGGATCCGCGCTCTGCGGGGCGGCGCCGTCGATGGAGGTGCTGATCGTGGGAAGGGCCGTAGCGGGGCTGGGTGAGTGATGGTCCGGCTGACTGGCTGACGGTGTTTCATTTAGCTCACGCTTCTTGATAGGTGCTGGGTGCATCCTGTCGGTGGTGATTATTATCCTGACAGACATCGTCACTCCTTCGTTTCAGGGTACGATCGTTGAATTTCCCAGGCATCAGTATATTAAGGGATGTTTTGAACAGGCATCTACCTTGGAGCTGCGAGCGGCGTCTGGGGCCTTTCCGCCGTTCTCGGTCCGCTCGTGGGCGGTGCATTTTCAGACCAGGGACTATGGCGATGGTGCTTCTACATCAACCTCCCCGCGGGGCTACCCCCACTCGGCGTTCTCATGCTCGCAATACGTTCAGAATGCGTCAGCAGCGATCGCCGACTTGGTCCAACCCTCCTCGCAAATCTGCGGCAAGTCGATCTCGCCGGCGCACTCCTCGCCTTCGTCGCGATCCTGGCCCTCCTCACGCCTCTGCAGCTCGCTGGGTCGTCCTGGGCGTGGAACTCGACGCAAACGATCGTGCTTTTGGCGATTGTGCCGCTGGCGACAGCCTTGTTCGTATGGTACGAGGCGACCATTGCCTCTGCGCCCATGGCGCCGCCGGCCTTGTTCTTGAACCGAAACGTTTCGGCACTGTTTGCGCTTGCTACGGCGGTTGGCGCCGTGTATTACGGCACCCTGACCTACCTTTCGTAAGCGCACGATTGGATGTTCCTCCATCTGATCGATTCACCGACATTTACCTCACCCTCAAAACGGTTCAGCCTCTTCTTTCAGGTCAACTTTGGGTACTCTGCCACGCTCGCCGGCGTGCAGTCCACCCCGTACCTCGTCGGCACAGTCGTCGGGACCGTGGGCTCGTCCTATGTTCTCAAAGCCACCGGTCGCTTTCTCTCCATGTTATACGTCGGTGCAATCCTCGCGGTCGGCTTTACGACCGGCATCAGCTTTTTCACAGTCAGCTCGTCTCTCGCCTTCCGCATTTTCATTCTGCTGTTTTCAGGCCTTGCTAACGGCCTCGGGGCGCAGCTGCGTCTGCTTGCGGTGCAGCACTACGTCGAGGGTGAGGATGCCGACGTCGCGCTGGCGCTGTCGCAGTTTTTCATTTCGCTCGGGGGGTGAGTTGGTACCATTTTTTGTTGCACTCACCGGCTTGCTGTGACGCGAGAATATTGCGTTGACACTTTTTTGCTCGCGCGCTATCCCTTTGACGCCGCTGAAGCGCCATAGGCGTCGCGGTCGCCGGAACAACCATCAACAACGTCCTCGCCCTTGCGATCCGCACATCGTCGCCAACACTTCAATACGCCCTATCCGTGCCGCCCCTGTCCCTCCTGGTGACGGACCCGACCCAAGCAGTCGCCCTCCGCGCCGCGCTGACGGACGCTGCGGTGGCGCCACGGGTGCCTGGCGGTGCAGATAAGGCACTGGAGGAGCTCGTGGCGGCGTTCACCGGAGCATTTGCTGCAGGAGTTAGAACGCTGATTGGCTTCAGCGTGGTCGGAGTTGGGGCGGTCGTGGCTCTGAGAGAGCGGCGAGCAGGGGTGCCCGACGTTTCTACGATGTGACGAGATGGGGTTCAATAATGTGAAGGAAAAGTGCCTCGGTGTCCGACGACGTAAACGGTTTTTCGCCCGCCATTTACAGTGAATTTCATATTCCTTGAGATTTTGGGGCCGAAAAAAAGTTTTGGGGGACACAAAAAAAAGTTTTTCGACCCAATTTTGAGGTGGTCTGCTCCAACAGTCAAAAGTTTTTTTTAGCCCTCCACCAAACTTTTTTTTGCTGCCTCAAAAACTCAAGGTATATGAAATTCACAGTAATACTAGGAGATTTCGAGGACAGGGATGATCAGCCAGAGGGCTGAAAAAAATTCCCCTATTTACAAGATGGGATCATAGTCAAATTGGAACAAGTTAGCTGAAGCTCATGTCGCAGTACTGGCAACTCCCCGGCGGGGAATCGAACCCCGATCGCCACCGTGAGAGGGTGGAATCTTAACCATTAGACGACCGAGGACTTCTTTAAAATCGTGGAAATGTGTTTATATACTGTAATTTGCCTCTTGATTACCAGCTGGGGAATCCCGAAAATCACCCAATACGATTTCCACACGAAAGAATGCTTTGGCGCTTTGGCGCAGTCTTGTTTCAACGACTCTTTGAGCCAAAGGAATTGGTGATTGAAAAACGGAACACAATGTTTGAGAAACAATGAGGAAACAAAAAGCAAGTCTTTCACAAAAGATTGGATCCACGCCAACAATCATTGCATCCTCCTGAAACGGGGTTTCCGCCATTCCGAACATGCGTGTCTGCCCAACGGAGGGATTCAGAGGGTCGCGCCAAACCCCTAGCTGCCGCCGCACTGTCGCCAGGAGCACAGACGGAGGCGGTCGGCGCGCCACGAGGTCGAAATCACAAACTCACCAGAAGCAGCACCTGACCGAGTAGTATTTGCAACCGAGGCCGTTGTCGTTCGGCGCGCAGCAGCAAATGTCTGTGATTCGCGCAAGACGAGATGATGAGCAACGCCGTTTGAGAGCGCGTGCTCCCCTCTACTTTGGAGAAAGAAAATTGACCTACCGGCCGGTTTCGCCTGGGTGGTGGTGGCTGTCGCGGTGAGGACAACCATCAGTGCGGCGACGAGGAAGTTGAGCTTCTTGGACATTGTTTGGGTTTTGCTTTTCTTGTTGTGGATGAAAAGAAATCGGAAGAAAAAACGACTGCTTTAAGTACACTCTCAGTTTCGGCCTTTTCCAGTTTTTTCTTTTGAATTGTGTTCTTTTTGTGTGTGTGTGTGTGTGTGTGTCGGCTGGTTGATGCGGGATAAGACAGCAACGATACAGCGTCGTTGGTGGCGAACGCGAGACATGCGGCGAGAGGGCAGACAGGCAACTTGTTCACGGAGAGAAACAAAGAACGGCGCATCGCCCATGCGGTGTCTCGCTCGTAACATAAAAACAAGAGGCGCTGTCTTTCTCGGCTGCGCACTGACCCGCATGACCCCAAACAGCGCGGCCGGGTTGCCGCCTAATGAGAACTCGCCAGATAGACGTCCTGCTTCAACCAGGCCAAGGAAAATTTAATGCACAGCCAAGCCCGCACGAATTTATCCCCCCCTTGTCACGCGATAGGGTAAATGCAAGCCGAGGCTCCATTGATTCTTGGCTCGATGGTACCCTCCGACTGAAAGTATAACATGCAGAGGAGATGGAGGTTGCAGTGAGGGCGAAGAGGTACGCTTCATAGGGCGTGAAGACGGAGAATAAAGAGCTGGCCAGCAACAGTCATCCGGTAGGCCTGCGCTTGCAGAGAGTAACGGTTTTCGAGTTTGTCGCCTTTAACACTCGGCCGCATTGTCTATTCCTACAGTAGTACTCCTGCTTTACTGCTTTGCAGCGACAATCTATTCCACCGTCGGCCCTGTTCAAACCAAACTGCCATTAAAGAACACTCACTCAAAGGAAGCGATGGTCGCAGCCAAAATGAATGGAGACCGAGTCGAAAAGAGAAAAAGCTGACCGCGAGCCTCCGCAAACATTGCGGAATTTCCGGGAATTCCTACTCTATTATGAGACCCGTCATCGCGTGCCATCGGTTTGGTCAGCTGAGCAAAAGGAAGGCGGTGGGACGCACTTATCTGCATTTCTGGCCCGTTAGTGCCTCCACGAGTGAACGCAGTTGTTCTTTGTGCGACCATTGATTACACGCTCCTTCAACGGAGCCTCTGATTGTAACGGACGAATGAATGTTCTTTCTTGGAAGGATTCTTATTCGCAAAATGTCAAAAATTGAAGCAAATGAAGAAAATGAAACGAAAGCAAGAAAGGCAAGACATCGATATATATGAGAATCCGGAGACTAGTCGGGACAGCAAAGAAGAACGAAGATCTCCAAGTCACGCCTGACTTTACCAGCTCGAAATGCAACAAGTTCCTTTTGGATATAGAGGAAGGCAGAATCAGTGAATATGTCCGCGAAGTTAAGGAAAGAGAAAAAAATATATACATTTGTGGCAGAACCCGCCGAAAACCACTCGCAGCCAAGTCCGTTAGGCTTCAGTTGGCGGCAGCAGAGGTCTGTTTTTCTGTTCATATTTGTCGAAGAAAGGTACACAGAGTGAACCGAGCAAATATGCAGTTAATGCAACCGATGGGATTGGCTTGGGCGGGGGAGGTGGAGGTCGCAGCGAGCGCGACGAGGGCAGCGGCGAAGAAAAGGGTGATTTTTTTGGCCATCATCTTTGCTGAGCGTGAGGTCTTTTTAGTTTGTCTTGTTGGTTTGTTTGCGGGGCTCGACGAGGTCCGGTATCTAGGGATCGTCAATCTTCAAGGTGAGTGCTGCTGAACAGCGTTCGAGCAGATCTAAACGTGCATATTCACGCAAACAGGAAAAAAAGCAGTCGCGGAACAAACAAGACGGCTGTCTTGCCTACCAACTACCTCCGCTGCAGTGCTGCTGCCAGTTCTCCGGCTGACAGGAAGAATTGTTGTCTCCGCGGCGTTTCGCCAGAGAGACTGCAAATCCACTGGCAGAGTCTTTCCCATGGTTTCTTCGACGAATGCACTCAGTTTGAACCAAGTGACCTCATTTTGGGCGGCCCGCCACGGGGGGCTTTTCTTGCCATAATCAGGAAAGCATTATCCGGCCAAGGCAGCACCAGTTTCATCTGGCCAATGCTACACCGTTTTCTCTAACCGACCCGACGCAGTCTAAGCGCTTCTAAAATGGAAAGCCAACGGCATTCCGGAAAGCCTCGTCATCTTGATCATTCTTGGGTGGCATTCCAGCCTTCAACCGACCAGAAGTGCGTCTGCTGACTCAGAAAATGTACGGTGGCTTCACAGAGTCCATGGTCAGACTTGGGTAAGCGCCCCAATGGGGACATCAAAGAATTCCTCTGGCCTCATACAGGACAAAAATACCTTACATTATCTGACAACGTCTGATTTTTCATTAATTGAGCACCGAATTTTCGTGGTTTGCAATTTCCCACCGTGACGAACCTGAAGGCTGCTGCACTGCCCTGCTCCATCGTCTCCTGATTCCAATGCTCATCGAGTCCGCCCAGCTCGCCCCGGAGCAGATCAAAATCCTCATCCTCCCACTCATCTACGAGCGCGAAGAGTCCCTCCACTTCCGTGCCACCACCGTTCTGCCGTCACCGCCGCCATCGCCGCCCGCACATGTTCCACCAACCCGCCGATCGTCCTTGTCAACGCGTCGCGAGCCTCCGTCGCCGTCCCAACGCAACGGCCACGCCGCCGTGAGGCTGGCAAACACCCCCTCATCTCCCACAAATGGTCGCCGCCGATCCAGTGTCCGCTTCGCGGAATCTGCACGGCGACGATCCGCGGTGTCGCCGTCGTCGCCGCTGGGGCAGGTGAAAAGGGACGAGTGGAAAGGCTCGCTGTCGGCACTGCAACAGCACGGAGAGATGGGCTGCGGGTGGGTGCCGATGTACGTGTCAGACTGTAGCGACGAGGGAAGCCGATTGTTTGGTGAGGCAGGCGCGTCGGAGTGTTTGAAGTGGGAGCTGTGAGGGCGGATTGTGTGGCGAGTTTGTTCCCATTTCTTCTCTGACTATATCCAGCGGACAACCGCTTCGTGGTTGTTACGGACGGGTACATCCACATCACAAAGCCGCTGCTCAGCCGCAAGGTCGCGGGGATCGAGGCGTCCGTGGCGCTAGATGACGTTGTCAATGCGCAAGTGGTGGGTACCCCTTACCCCACCCACGAACATCGGTTGACTTACTGACCAGTGGTGACTTTCACACTGAAGGTGAACAAGAACATTGGCTTCAGCAGGGTGAGATCTCGCATCGTCCAGCACATTGGATTGCTGAGTATTTTCGCTGGATCCATTGAACTAGGCGTTTCCCCACCTAATCATCGATTACCACGAGCACAAGTTGATCAAGCCTAAAGGCTCGTTTAGCGAGCAAATTGTCAATGTTGATCACAGAATACGTGAGTGACACGTGTACCGGGTTTGTTGCCAAAACTGACGCTCAATACCATAAAGACTCACTCGTTTTGAGGACAAACAACCTTCGATGGCGCTTACCACTGTTCGTCAAGCGCGCCCTGACGCTGGCTTGCATGGTACCTTTAACCATCAAAAATTTTCTTTCGCATTTCTTACGGTAGTCGTGCGCAGCGAAATGCACTGCAGTGCACTGCAATATACGACACTGTCGACGTTGATTTGTACACGGTCCTCGAAGAGTCGCTCTTGCGGGAGGGAGGAATCAGCACCAAAGACATGACGCATTTCGACACAGCGCTGAAAGCCAAACAATGCCATCTCGAGCAGCTTCAAGACGTTGCCGCGACGAACCGCGCTGTTAAGCGTGCTTTTTGGAAGGTGAGGTATTTGTGGCCACGCAGAGAGGGACGTATAGTCTTACCAATTTAACCCTCGGGTCAATGATTTGGCACAATAGTCTATGTACCTCTGCGACTTTCTATTTAACGAGATCAAAGCGGCGATCGATCTGATAAAAGCATTTGTCGCTGTGAAGATCAAGCCGCCCGGACAGCGGTACTCAAATGCAGAGGTCGCTTCTTTCGCTGGAATTAAGAATGTTGCTGTCAAGCGCAAAACTCCTTTGGCATCGAAGAACTGCATGTGTATTATCAAGTTAGCTTGAAGTTTTAAGTAACAAATTTGAGTTGCTAAAAACAGCTTCGCCAGATATCTAGTTGAATCGATACGGGCTTTGTCGTCTGTTCTGTTTGATTCTGAGCAAGTGGAGGAGAAGCAGGAGTTTCTGATATCTTCGAGGTGATTATAGTTCTCGCGTGTGCACTCTCCTTATCCCTCACGCGAAAATTGTAAATAGGCTAGTCGATTTGACAAAAGGTCAGTCTGAGTGGGAAAGGGATGGTTTGAAGATCGACACTGATGCGCACCAATCAACATTAAGTATTGATGGCCGGCACTCAAATCGAGTCACTTTTTCGGACCAGCCCAGCGACACACCGTCCACCGGCTGCCACTGAAAACGCAACTACGAAATCCGTGCAGCTCAGCCGCCTCCTCCAGCTCGTCTCGAAGCGGCTGGACTCTGGATCGCAGAACACTGACTCGCCGAACGATTCCTCCTCTGAGGAAGAGGAGGACGACTCTCCGGTGAGCAAACAGCCGCCGCCACCGCCTCCTAGCGCTTGGGCGGCTACCGCCGTGCGACCCGTTCCGGGGTCGTGGCAAAGCAGCCAGACGAAGGCAGGTATAAGCGCCACGGCAGCGTCATTCGCCGCGTGGGGACGACCAACGGCTGGCGCTCCGGTGGGTAGAGGCAGAGCTGGGCCGCCTTTGCGGTCATTGTTTGCACCGCGACCAGATATCCCGTCAAAAGAAACTCCTGACCCCGCAACAGAGCTCCGCATTCGGGATATCGAATCCCGCGGGCTCTCCGACCACGGCAACGACGAGCTACTCTCGTCCGAAGGGCCGTCCTCTTCCGACCCGTGGGTAACGCGATGGCCGCCGTGCAAAACAGCGTCGCACTTGCAGCGAGAGGCGAAGCGACGGTTGGTAGCGCGACTTTCAGCACGGGAGGCGGGCGTCACTGCCGAGTCTTCGGAACGACGTGCACCGCAGAGCAGTGGTGGAAAGACTTACACTTTCAAGACATGGAACAAGGACGCGATCTTGCGGCTGCCACCGCCACCGCCGATTAAGGAGTTGGCGCGGCTAGAGCTGCCGTGGGATGAAGACGGCGAGGACTCGGCACTCGAAACTGATGATCAGCGGAGCACTTCGCCGGGTCTGCGAGGCGCGTCGGCCGGCCTCACAATTTCAATTCCGGGTCCCGTGCGCCACGGAAGCTCGCCCCTGAAGGTTCTCGCCTGGTCATCGACTGATGTCCATCAACACCAACCGCCTCCTTGGCTGGCGACCCTCCACGCTGCATACCGGCCTGCCGCCGTCGAGGCAACGACGCTCCTTTACGAGCTGTATGCCCTGTCGCGCCTCGACGATACAGTCTCCCGCACCTTTGACGCCGCACTGGAACCTTGGATCTCACCCACCGGCGGCGCAGGCGTCGTCGTTGACCTGCTCGTCGCGGCGCTGCACCCACCCGTGCACCCTTCGCCGGGGTGGGAGTCTGCACTTCCACCTTCCGCGGTGACACCTGGACCCTCGACCCCATCACCGACGCTGCCGAGCGCGACTGTAGGTGGCGAAGGCACATTCTTTGTCAAGCCCGACACTTTGACGCCACAAACCTCCACGCCCGTGCCACGCCTCCCTGCAGCTGTCCTCACCGCTCTCCTAAAGTCGCTGCGACTCCTCCGACACGCGTTGCGGGTGCACGCGACTTCGCCGCTTTCGACGGGATCGGCAGCGGATGCAGCAGTTCAGGCGCGCAGCGAGAGTACGGTGGTTGCAGAGCTGTGGGGGGAGGAGGTGCAGTACCTTCTTGCGAACGCTTCGGCGGCGACGGCGGGACTTGCGTGTGACGGACGCGCGTTGGCGCAGGAGGTGCGGAGGGAGGTGCAGGGGCTTGTGCGGATGTGGCGGCGGAGCGCGGCGGGAAGAGATGCGATCGCAGGAAGGGTTAAGTGGCGTATTTAAGTGGAACGTGATTTTGAGGGGGGCTTCGATCACCGACATGTAATAGGCGTCGTCTCGATTTGTGTCTTGTATTTATTCGACTAGCGGTTTGTGAGTTTCAATGGCTGTATAGTGTAGGGGTTATCACATCAGATTTTGATTCTGGGAACCCCGGTTCGAATCCGGGTACGGCCTTCTTACTCAAACTTTGCCTCCATAAACTCTGTGCCTGCCCTCAATGGAAGCATGATCAAATTCAATGTTGGGTTTCCACGCGTAATATTGAGTGAGTGCACAGTCTCTCTTCCCAGAGCTTCTGGAACTGAGATGTTCCACCGCTTCGATCTTCCTGACTCGTCCGTTTTCCCCAAAAAAATATAGAAAGGCGCGGGACGATACGCGTTCAGTCTCGCATTTCTGCCACGTCTTTGGCGCACAAGCATCACCCGGCTTTTTTTGCGGGTTTGGCAGCACAGTCCAGAGAATAACCAATACGCACGAAAAACTGGGTCGGGCGTTCCTAATCTGCCCACTGCCAGACTGCCCGATAATCGAGAGGCGCTTTTTTTTCTTGTGTGATGCTCGAGGGCAAGGGGGTGCTTGCCGACCGCTTCTGTCCCTTCATGGTGCCTACGTGAGCACGTAGCGAAAACTTGGCTGTTGACTCCAAAAGACAGAGTAGAAAAAAAAAAAAAAAAAAAAAAAAGAAAAAAAAAAAGACGATGAAGGCTGTCCCAAAAAAGGAAATTTTAGAATCTCGATGCTGATTGGCTGCCTTACCAACTGCTTAAATACAGCGCCGGTTCCCCATTCATCCCCCCCCTCTCCCCCAAGGAATGAACGGCGACGGCAACAACACACACGCTGTAGGCTCCGCGTATGTCGTCAACGCCAGTCGCGCGGACTCAGACTCCACCGCTGTGTGGCTTCGCGGCGGCGGCAATATCCCCCCCGCCAAAGGTTTGTGCTGGCCGGGAAAGGATTCTTGTCGAACTCCTTAACGGCTGACCCGTGATCTTACATCTTCTTCGCTCGAAAAAAAAATCCCCACCCTCCCCTGTAGGACCTAGTCCCACCAGTGAGCAATGGGAGGCTGAACTAAAGCATCAATCCGTCTTTGAGGGAGAGCTCGAGGAAAATGCCCTGCAGAACGGCGACTACGACGGAGAAGACGACGCCATCTACGACATTGTCGACACGATTGTTCCGCGCACCGATGATCCGACCACACCGGCGCTGACGTTTCGAGTGATCGTTCTCGGAACAATCATGGCGATGGTGCTTGCGGGTGTCAACACCGTGTTCACGATTCGATCCAACCCTTTTGTAAGCGTCTATACTTTTGAGCTCTGAAGCCAACTTCAAGTCGTACCTGACCTTCTCCACCTAGTCCCTCAACCCGTTCATCGCCGTCCTAGTCGCATACCCCATGGGCACCATCTTGTCGAAAATCCTTCCATCGGCTCAAATACCTCTTCCATTCACGGGCGGCGACACGTTCACGCTGAATCCGGGTCCCTTCAACCACAAAGAGCACGCCCTCATCTTCGTATTCGCCCTCTGCGGTGCAAACGTCGCGTACGCGCTCTACAACATCGTCGCGCAAAAGTACATCCTCGGCCAGACGATGCTCTCGACCGGCTGGAGCCTCGCCTTCGCCCTCGTGACACAAACCCTCGGCCTCAGCCTCGCCGGGCTCGCCCGCAAATTCCTCGTCCGCCCCGCGGCGATGCTCTGGCCCGCGAACCTCTCCATCATCGCTCTCCTAAACACCCTCCACCTCCCCGACGACAAGACCCTCTACCGCACCTCCCGCACCACCGCGCTCCTCCTGACCGCCGCCGTCACCTTCGCCTACGAATGGCTGCCGACCTACGTCGGCCCGCTCCTAGGCACCGTCTCGCTCCTCTGCTACGCTGCGCCGCAGCTCTCCCGCGCCCGCGTCCTCGGCTCGGCCACCGGCGGCGTCGGGCTGCTCTCTTTCTCCTTCGATTGGTCGATCGTCGGTAGCACCGCGCCCATCACGACCCCGCTCTGGGCCGTGCTGAACCAGGTCGCCGGCGCGTGGCTGTTCCTGTGGGTTGTCATCCCGATCCTCTGGTCGTCCGACGCGTTCGGGATCGACTCGCGGCTCGGGACCAACCCGGCGCAGGGGCCGAACGGGACGGGACAGTTCCCGCTTGGGTTCGCGCTGAACAGCCCGTCGCTATTTGACCGCAACGGCGTGGCGTTCCCGTCGCTGAGCTTGCTGGATGCGGCAGCGATGGCGCGCGGGGAAGGGGCGGTACTGGACGAGGCGTTCTACGAGAGCGTGAGGCCGGTGCGGATCACCACATACTTTGCGGTGCAGTACCTGTGCGGGTTTATGGCCGTGTCGGCGGCGATTGTGCACGTTTATTTGTGGTACGGGAGTGATATTGCAGAGAGGTGGAAGGCGTCGGTGGGCGATCTCGATCATAATGATGTTCACTGCCAGTTGATGGTAAGCGTATACTGCAAATGGACCGTACCCGCGAATTCCACAACTCTTACGATTTTCGATTTTTCAAACCTCAGAACGTGTACAAAGAAGTCCCCGATGCTTGGTACTTCACGCTTCTCCTCGTTTGCTCCGTGCTCGGCTTTGCCTGCGGGACCGTCGGCGGCTTCGATCTCCCATGGTGGTCGATCCTCCTCGCGCTTGGTCTCGCCGGCATCACTATCATCCCCTTTGGCACCATCACCGCCATTTCCGGCCAGTCCATCGGTCTCAACATTGTCGCCGAGCTCGTGATGGGCCTCATCCTGCCGGGTCGCTTCGTCGCCGTCATGTCCTTCAAGACGCTGTGCTACATGACCATGTACCAATGCGTGTTTTTCCTGCAAAACATGAAGCTGGGGCACTACCTCAAGATCGCACCGAGGAAGCTGTTTGCGGTACAACTGCTCGCCACCGCCGTCGCAACGGTCGTGAACGTGGGCGCCGCGGTGTACGTGTTTGATCGCTTTGGCGCTGAAGCAATCAATGGATCGGGCGGCTGGAATGGTGAGTTCGGCGTGTTGGGTCGGTTGTCTAATTAGTTCGTCACCTAAAACCAGAACCCCAAAACTCCCCCTCCCCAGCCGCGCAATACCGCACCTTTGTCAGCGCCGGCGCCATTTGGGGCGCCGTCGGCCCCGCCCGCTTCTTCGGCCCCTCCTCGCCCTACTTTCCCGTCCTCCTCGGCTTCCCCATCGGTCTCCTCCTCCCGCTCCTCCCCTATCTTCTCTCGCGGCTTCTCCCGTCCGCCGCCCCCGTCCTGAACCTCGTCAACACCCCGCTCCTCGTCATCTTCCCCGCCCAGGTCGGCGGCTTGCGCTCCGACCTGCTGACGCCTCTGATCGTCGCGCTCGCGGTCAACTGGGGTGTGAAGAAGTGGCGCGCGGCGTGGTGGGGCAAGTACGCGTACGTCGTGTCGTCGGCGATGGACGTCGGGACCGCTGTCGCGTTGATGGCCGTGTTCTTTGGGGTCGTGCTGCCGGCGGGGGGTGGTGGGTGGAGGCATTTCTATGCGTTGAATAGGGTCGACCAGGAGGCGTGTTCGCCGGATTTCTATGAGACGGTAAGCCCGCCGTTGTTTACGAATTCGAAACTAACCCATCTCCCATGCAGTGCTTGGAGCATATCATCAGTGCGGGTCCGAATTACAACCCGGCAGAAGACATTCCCGTGTGCCAGTCGTTTGGCCTCGCGCAGTGAACAGTCGAGAACAATGGGAGCGTTTCTCGATTGGGGAGGGAGTTTCCGCACAAATATGAGACCACTCGTCGTTGAATCCATCCCTTTTCTTCTCAACAGTAGAACAGAAGCGCGCTCCTTAAACGAGAGACCTGCTGGCCTGTCTACGCAATCGCTGGCAATGTCCGTTCAGCCGACTGAGTGTCAGGCAGCAAGGACCACGAAACAACTTCAGGTCAAACGTTTGCCCTGCTAAGGGTAGCGCAGCCGTCGCGAGTTGCTTCTCCGACATTGCAAGGCTTCCTACCGTAGCTAGCGAATAAATTGGCTCTACAAAATAATGAAGACTAGGGTCGCTAATCTGCAAACTTCGTGGCACCGAGGATCTGCCCCAACTGACGCCCGGGCGTGTGAAGATCTCCGCGCGCGAAGATGTGTGCACGGCCACGACCGACTGATTGGCCGGTGCCTGGGGTAAGACGAAAGGGGTAGTAATTAGGCTGGTCACTTTTTTAGTGCGTGCAGTTGAAGTACATGCATGAACATGCTTGAAGCAAATGGTAAGCAGCAGGTGGTTGTGATGTTTCGACCATTAACAAATTATATATTGACTGCCGACTGGGACACCGTTGTTCATTAGTCCCCAATGGCGTTCACTTCTACCTCGCTGAAAGAAGCTGCCTTACGTCGCCGATACGGGTGGCACGGTCGAGTGCGTGGGGATGGAGGTGGCGGAATGCCGCGGCTTGGAGGTCACGCAGACGGAAGAGGGTTGCGAGGTGGAAGCCTTCCCTGCTTTGGACGACGTGGCTGCCGATCTCGGCGGCGATGTGGACGGGAAGGGCGAACAGCCTGGGGCTGTTGGGCTGCGATCTGCCACACATACTGCGTTTTCTGTGAATATTTGTTTCTCCCCAAAGCGGCCCAACCAGAAACTCCACAAATGATATCAGCAAGGGTACTCACGACCGCCAAGAGTAAACCCCTAATAACCAAGCCAAGAAAGCACCGATGGAAGCCAACCAAGCAATCCACTGCGTTTCCACCAATCTGCGACCTCACTGGAGAAGCGGTTTCCGTCCAGCTGCTGCTGCACCCACTCCTTACTGAACCGCAAAGGGAGCCCACTGTCCTTCCACCACTGCAGTGTTGCGACAGCATCCCCACTTTTCCCAACGCTTGCCATGAAGATTGACTCGGAGTACTCCACCTCAAGGCCGCTCTCCTTCCACCACTGCAGGACCGCGACTCGTCCAGAGTAGCTGGCTAAATCCATCGCCCCCTGCGAGTACCAGAGCTTGAGGCCGCTGTCCTTCCACCACTGCAGGACGTCGAGGTGGCCATTGAGGCTCGCGAAATTCATCGCTGCCACCGTGTACTTGAGGTCCAAGCCGCTGTCCTTCCACCACTGCAACACGTCGACCCACCCCATCTTGCTCGCATCGTCCATCGATTTGTCCAGGTACTGCGGCTCTCGATCGTGGGCCCGCTCATGATCAAGCAAAAGGTCCAGCATTGGTACGTTGTGGTTTCGGCTGGCGGCGTCGAAGGGGAACTCGTGAAGGGTGCAGTAGGATTCAGCCTGCGATTCGCGGTTGCGCAGTAGGGTCGCCAGGCGGAAGCGGACTTTGGCGTCGTCGACGTAGGTCATGATCTCGGCAAAGACGAGGGGCGGCAGCGCGATCGGAGGGCCGAAGCTTTGTGTAGGCTTGCTGCTGGTTGCTGCGGTGCTGGCCATCGTGATTTGTGACGGCTGACAAATCAAGGACGACCAGACTCGAAACTTTTAGCTGCCCTTGTCCCAAGGGACCTCTGCCACTCTCTCCACCACTGCACGACCGCCGCTTGTCGATTGCTTCGAGCGCGGTCCACCGCCTCTCTGCTGTACTTTGAGTTCGAGGCCGCTGTCCACCCACCACCGAAGCACCGCAAGGTGGCCGCGGGAAGCCGCAAAGTCCATCGCCATCGCCGAGTATTTGAGCTCGAGCCCGCTGTCCCTCCACCACTGCAAGACGCCAACTCTCCCGGAGTAGCTGGCGAAATCCATCGCCGCTGACGAGTACACCAGCTGTCCTTCCACCATGCAAGACCTCGACCTGGCCCTTTTGGCTAGCGATATTTATCGCTGACGCCGAATAAAGGAGCGGCACGCCGCTGTCCTTCCACCACTGCAGCACCGCGACGCAACCACGTTGGATCGCTACGTCCATCGCTCTGAAGGTGTATTTCGGCCGCCAGTTACGGGCGCCGACGTGATGAAGCAGTAGGTCCAGCGACGCCGGGTCGTGGCGGCTGGCGGCGTCGAGCTGGATCGCGTGAAGGCTGCAGTACGAGTCAGCCTGGGAGTCGCGCCGGTGCAGAAGGGTAGCCAGGCAGAAGCAGTCCCTCGCGTCGTCCAGGTAGCTGAGGATCTCTTAAAAGACGAGTGGTAGCTCGGCGATCGACGCGTTGGTTGTTTACGTCCGGAGCTTGACGGGGTGCGGCAGCTCTGGTTGTCGCTTTGGGCGGGCTCTTCGGCGTTTTTGTGGAATGGACAAGGAAGAGTACCGAAGGTAATCAGCAATTCAGACTGTCGTCCACAAATGGATTCTCGTGACAGTCAGTCTATTCTGGTAGAGTGCGTGATGAAACAAACGAAGCTGCGTTGCCAGGCACGGGCATGGCCAGAGGACAATTATGCCGCGAGAGGAATCGGCCTTGCGATTGCGTGGCCGCCTGTCTGAGGCTTGCTTGGCCTGCTTCCGCCGCAGCAGCCATATAGACGACGGAACGAGGGAAGCGAGCGGAACACCATAATACTGTGACTGCGGGAAAAGACAGAGAAACAATCAACACGGGACAGCAGCAGACTAGCTCCAAAGGCAGCGGCGGCGGCGGCGCCTGTTGCATAGTGATTTTACTGGGTTTTGCGGCGCGCTGCCGCAAAAGCATGGCCATTGCCTGCCTGACTGATTAACAACAGTTGTCTGTTAGTTGTTTTCGCTTTCGTTCGTTGTGTTTTTTTTTTTTTTTTGTTTTTTTTTGTTTTTTTTTTTGTTTTTTTTTTTTGCAAAATTGGAATGGGGGCCGCATACCCTCCCTGTTCACACTTTCCTAAATTATCTAACGAAGATGGTAAACGAAAGCGCGCAACAGGAAAAAAACAAAAAAAACAAAAAAACAAAAAAAAAAAAACAAAAAAAAACGAAGGTTGGAGCAGGCCCCGTTTTTCCTGCCACACGACCTTGGATCTCGGTCGGAATCTATCCACTTTCAGTTTCCAGTAGCATGAATATTATTATTATACCGCCCCATGAAAAGGGGTCAGTTCCGACGAGTTAGCGGTCGGCGCAGCCGCAATGTGTCTCGCTCTCTCACTCGCTCACTCACTCACTCACTCACACACACACACACACACACACACACACACTCTCTCCTCTCTCTCTCTCTCTCTCTCTCTCTCTCTCTCTCTCTCACTGCCACGAACTCCGAGGAAATTCGGCAGCACACACACACCACACACACACACAAACACACACTCTCTCTCTAATTCCTCTTTCTCTCGTTTTCCCCTCTTTCGCTCCCTCGCCGGCACAAGAATCCGCAGAGAGAAAGAAGTTGACCCAACCACCAAATACACAACACGGGACATGTGGCGACGGAGCCTGTGCCTTGTTGTCCTCCTTGCCTTGCTCGCCCTCGCCGCCGTCGCGCTCGGGTGAGATATTATGACCACAATGATGCCCCCTTTCTTTGCTTTTGCCATTCGCTCACCAGTGCCATGCAAAACCACCGGTTCATCTCGCTCCGGGCCGCAGGTTCCCCTCTCCCCCACGAGACCGCGGTGGAAGCTCGTCAACACCGAAAGGGGCGGAGAACGGAGGTTCGCAGAGCGCGGTCGGCAAAGCGGCAAGCGGGGCCAAAGCCGCGGCCAAGGCCGGGAGCGCGTGCGCCAAAAAGCTGATCAAGAAGGCGGGACATGCTGTCCTGGTTTGTCTGGACCCCTCCTGGGACGCCTAGTCGATGTTGTTGTTGTTGTTGTTGTTTGAAAGAAGGGAGGGTTTCATTTGCTGGGGACGTGAACGAGCAACCTCTTGATGAGTTTGTGTGACCGAAAGGGTTGTGAATACATGCGCAATAGCACCAGATAGCCGCCATCGCGCAGAGCAAAACCCATTCAAGCACTCCCGTTTTGGGCTGGCCAACATGAATAGCTCTCTTCTCAGCCACAATCACTCCCCACCAGCAGTAGATCTCTTCTTGCGGCGTTTCCGTCTCGCCACCACTCCACCACATGATCATGCCCATTCCTCCGCGCCAGCGCTACAGCGTTCAAGCTGATCTTCAAGTCCAGCCCGCTGTCCCTCCACCACTCCAGGACCGCCAAATGCCCGTTCTTGCTCGCGCCGTCGATGGCCGCGTCCGAGTACTTGAGGTCAAGTCCACTGTCTTTCCACCACTGCAGCACCTCGATGTTACCGGATGCGCTCGCGACGTCCATCGCCTGGTGCGAATACTTCATCGGCAGGCCGCAGTTCTGCCACCACTGCAGCGTCGCGATGTGTCCGCGTGCGCTGGCATCGTGCACCGCGTTAAAAGAGTACTTTAGCGCCAACCCGCTGTCTTTCCACCACTGTAGCACGGCGACGCGCCCCGCCGCGCTCGCCTCGTCCATTGCGCGCTCCGTGTACTGCGACATCGCGCTCTCCGCTTGCAAGGTGGGCAGGACGAGTTCGAGGAGTGAGGGGTCGCCGGCGCGGCTCGCGCGGTCGAGCACACGGTCAAAGTGCATGCGGCGGTAGGCAGCGGCCTGGACCTCGGGCAGGCGGAGGAGGGTGGCGAGGAGGAAGCGGGAGCGATGGAAGATGAGGCGGCGGCAGATCTCGGCTTTGATGTGCGGTTGCAGGGCGATGGCCGCCGCGTTCGACCGGGGTGCGACTGGGACACCAGCTTCAGCCATCGGTCTGGTGTCTCGCTATTTGCTGTGAAGAACGACCAGAGGGACAATCTCTTTATCCATGCATTGGACAGCTTCAGACAACCATTTCGACAGACCAGATTTCTTGCAGTGCTTCCGAGTCCGCTAGCTTCTTACCCTTCGGTCTCTCCCACTCTCGCCACCACTCTACGAAGGCCGTTTGTCCGTTACTGCGGGCACGGTCTGCGGCGTCCCGGCTGTAGTTCAGCACTAGCCCGCTGTCCACCCACCACTGCAGAGCGTGGACGTGCCCGTTCCAAGCGGCAAAATTCCATCGCAATGGAGGAATACATCAGCTTGAGCCCGCTGTCCTTCCACCCAGGTAGAAAACAGTCGGTCCCACCCTTGTATATTCCCAGCCTCCACACAGGCCTTTGGCCCACCAGTCACCTGTTTACTTCAGCGATCCTCTAAATTTTGCGACAGCTTCTTTCAGGGCGTCAAGAATCTGTCTTTGTTTCGTCCTTCACTTCCACTCGCTCTCTGAGGAGCAAAGGTCGGGGGCGTCGTCATCAGCGATATCCACCCTCCAACAAACGTCGCTAATCATACCTCCTGTCCTCAAGAAGGGGGAGGGGGGGCAGCGGTATTCTACAACTTCTCTTCTCTCGGGCACTGCGCATCAACAGGACGACCTCTATCCCATCCGGACCATGGGCATAAGCGTCGACACCATGGCCGTCCCCGCCACCGAGTGAGGCGTGCTTCTCCGCGCTCTGTCCATCAGTCACATGTATTTCTTAACAATCCCCTATTTTCTTGCGACGGCTATTTCCTCGTATCTCGCCTCCCCATTCCTATTTTTTTATTTTTTATTTTTTATTTTTTTTAGGTCCATTTGTCTTACAATCGGAATTTTCGCAGGGAGAGCGGCAGCCCGACGCCAAGAGCGATCCAGGGATCACCGTCAGCAACAACTGAGTGAGTGTGCAGGACTGTGTTCATACCGTGTGCTGTATCCGCAAGAATAGGGTTTGAAGGGTCAAGATGGAGTGAGTGTTTGCCCGCACCGGAGGAAAAATTCGACTGACCGACTTTTCACACGGGCAGCGAGACGACGGGTCAAGGCTCCCCAACCCTCATCGCATCTTGTACCGTTTCCATTCAGTGCCATTTTTTTTCGCTCGTGGGGAGGAATCACTGCGGAATAGTTCCGACACGTTAGCGAGGGAATGTTACAATAGCTTTGCGATGTGTCAAAAACAAACCAATTCTTTAAACGACTTCGCTGAAGGCATCCCCTCTTCTGGAAAATAATAAGCAAATTTGAAAGATTGGGTATAATGTCCACACTTTGGGCCGGCGGGAAAATATGAGATTACTCGAAAGATGGGTACAGGAAGATTTCACGGAAATGGCGTTTCTACCCGCTTGAGACAGCCGAACGGAGCAGCGGAATTCACAGTAGCAGCGGAACGTTTCGATCGTTCGACCTTTGGGTTATGAGCCCAACGTGCTTCCACTACACTACGCTGCTTATGCCTGGTACCACATAAATCTCCATTCTGATTAGCATGTCTGGGCTGCCCATTGAGGATTGTATTTTTTTTCACTGTTGTGCGGAAGACTACAAGGCGGAGACTGAATTGGCCCCCGATGGCTCACTTTCTTAACCTCTTCACAGCGTTTCCTCCCCTCCACCACTCAACGACCGCAAGGTGTCCGTTGCTCTCCGCCCTTCGATCGCGCTCAGGCTGTACTTCAACGAAGCCCGCTGTCGTTCCACCAATTTAGGACCGCCAAATGCCCGTTCGCACAGCCACCGAATATCTGAGATACAGCCCGCTGTCCTTCCACCACTGAAGGGCCACGACCCGCCCTGACGAACTCGGTCCATCCAGCGCCGGCGCGTCGTGCTTCAGCGGCAGCCCGCTGTCCTCATCTCGTCGCCTCGTTCATCGCCTCTGCGCTGTATGTCACTACGGTGTACTGTTTGGTGGTATCTCGGCCTGCAGCTTGCACAGCACGAAATCGAGGAGGGCAGTGTCGCCTTTGGGCGGTCGAGAGTTCTGTTGCTGTAGAATTTGAAGGCGGCCGCTTGGATCTCGCAGAGGCGGAACAGGGTCGCCGGGCGGAAGGTTTTGGCCGGAAAGCAATCAAATCCGTCCGGCCTCAGGCAGCGAAAGAACAGGCCCGTCCGCATAAGATCCAAGGGAATGCGGATTTGCTTCCGTTTATTGCGATCTAACGCCAGCTCGTTACGCGTGTTGCGGAGTCTAAACGTTTCTTCTCCACCTCGCTCTCCCATAGCTTCCAAACAGCAGGCGCAACCAACCCGCTGTCTCTCCACCACTCCACAACAGTGGCGTGACCGTTGCTGTCGGCCTGCAAGACCGCATTCCAGCTGTATCTCAAAGAAAGCCCGCTATCTTTCCACCACTGTAGGACTGCAACATGTCCGTTCGCACTGGCAGAGTCCATCGCGATTCCCGTGTATCGCAGCTCCAGCCCACTCTCCTTCCACCACTGCAACACCTCTGTGCGACCTGCCGCGCTTGCCGCGTCCATTCCCCGGAACAAGTACTTGAGCTCCAACCCACTTTCCTTCCACCACTGAAGTACTTCGATTTGTCCGTCGGCACTGGCTTCGGTCAACGCGCTGTAAGAGTACTTAAGCGGGAGGCCACTGGCTCGCCAGATCTGCAGCATCGACAGATCGCCCTGGATAGACGCTCTATCGACGGGTTGCTCCGTAAACCGCAACTCAAGCCCGCTGTCCCTCCACCACGCGAGGACAGCAGCCTGCCCTTCTCTAGCGGCAGACTCCACGGCCGAGTCGGTGTACTTGAGTTTGACGCCGCTATCCCGCCACCACTGCAGCAGATCAACGCGCCCAGCTGCACTCGCTTCATCGATCGCTCGCGAAGTATATTGCGGCGCTCTGTTTTCCGCGCGTGCCTGGCGGAGAAGACGATCGAGGAACGCAACGTCGCCGATGTGGCTCGCGCGGTCGAGCTCGCACACGCGAGGGCCGAGGACGCGGTGGAAGCACGCTGCTTGGACATTGGCGGTTGCGGAGGAGCGTGGCGAGGTGGAAGCGGTCTCGGGCTAGGGCGAGGTGGTGTAGGATCTCGTCGGCGATGTGGATCGGCAGTCCTGTGCGGGCTTCTCCAGCGACTGTCGATCGTGACCGCGTGTTGCTTGCGGCGCCGTGTCGAGGAGGCACATAGGCCATTGGCATTGCGCCACTACTAGAAAAATGTTCTCAAACAGCGACCACGGGTATATAGCCAAACAGAGACTAACGAGTAACAACGAAGCAATGTTGGACGCCGCACTGCAAAGGATAACTATGAGCCGTTTCTGCAACGACAAAGATCGACAAAGTCCTCAATCTCGCGATATCCAGGACAAAAGCCAGGCACGCCATGCGGGCGTGGCCGACCGTCTGCTCTTGCTCGAGGCCTCCCACGCCTTCCATGCACTGGCCTCGAACAACTTGCTGTCCCTCCACCACTCGACAACAGCACTATGCCCGTTTCTGTCGGCAACATCGACCGCATCAATGTCGTACTTCAGCTTGAGGCCGCTTTCCACCCACCACCGGAGAACCGGGACGTGGCCCCATTCACTCGCGGCGTGTATCGCCCACTTCGAGTACTCCAGCTTGAGCCTGCTGTCCTTCCACCACTGGAGCAAATCGGTCCGTCCGCACGCGCTGGCCGAGTCCAAAGTCCTGGTTGAGTACTCCAGCGCAAGCCCGCTATTTTTCCACCAATGGAGCACCTTCATATGGCCATTGAAGCTGGCGTTGTCGATTGCTCTTGAACCGTACTTTAGGGGGAGTCCGCTCTCTTTCCACCACTGCAACATGGCGATACGGCCCTCTGTGCTCGCCTCGTTGATGGCCTCTTCCGTGCCGCAGGAGGAGGTCGAGGAGCCGCACGTCGCCAGTGGCGGTTGCGCGGTTGAACTCGAGGCGGTGAAGGTGGCGGAAGGACGCAGCCTGGACATCGAGCAGGCGAAGGAGGGTCGCGATGTAGAAGCGGTCTTTGTGGTGGGCGAGATGGATGCAGATCTCGGCGGCAATGTCTGACGGGAGGGCGGGGCCGCTCGGCGAACTCGCCCTGCCCTTTCGTGGCTGTCCGTTTGGTCCGTGCATTGCAAGTGTGTATTATTATTTTTTTTCAGCGACCACGCCGTGTCGCCACGTGATCATCCTTGCTCACAACGCTCACTAATACACACCCCTTCTGACTCAGTTCGCTACACGACATGGGCTACTACTCCCGATCGGCCACGGGAAAGTAACGATTAGAAGCAGAACTTCGATCGTTTGAGCGCCGCCGACTCCGCTCGCTTCGTTTCAATCGCACGCTTCCCACTCGATCCAGAGAGCAGGTTCCACCGGCTCGCTGTCTCTCCACCGCTCTACCACAACACTGTGGCCGCTGCCGTCAGCCTGCACGACAGCATACATCGTAAACTTCAAGGGGGTACTGGTCCGGCCTTCTTAGTCATCTTTGGAATTGTCTGCATTCTTCATCCTCCTCATCCCCGTCGCTCCTTGTCAAGAGTTCTGCACTGAATTTCTGTGCTGCAACTCGAGATGTGTGAGACGGGAAAGGAACGATTTTAAGATCACTGATAGTCTGAATTTCTGTGCTGCAACTCAATAAAATGCAGAAACGGGAGGATGGTTACACGCTAAATTTAAGACAAGAAATGCAAGCTTCGAGGAGGGCTCGCGCTGGTCCGGCCAGCGCTTGGCGAGCAAAAGAAACGGAATACAAGCGTGTAAACTTCAACAAATGCAAGGGGAAAATGGGATCGAAAATATGGCTTCAATGAAGTGAAAATAATGCGCTGCAGTACGTGAGCCTCGGCAGAATTCAGGCTGTCGTCGAGAGAAAAAGGATTGATGGGCACAGAGGGCTAAGGTTGGGGTCCAAATTCCTGTGCTTTTCGTTGTGGCCGTTTCAAGGTAGCCGCTGGCTCCTGGCCGGAAACACGTCCCAGAAGTCGTGAACTACCATGCGAGTGACAAACATAAACGCGACAAAGAGCGAGACCTGGAATGTGAAACTGTCGGTACCGCGTCAGCAACTAGTCATGCGCACCTGATACTTGAAGGACTCACATGACGCCCCAGATCGCCACCGCTTGCGTGACAAACACAATGTCCAGCCTCGCTGAGTATATCTCTGAGAGAATCGACGCCACTGTGTTGACAAACATCACAGCACCCCCCACGACGATCATATATTCCAGAACCCTCGCCGTTGCCGCCACCGCGCCGGTGCGCGCTTGACTGTCAATGTGCATCCGCTCGGTCGACACGGCGACCTGCGGTTTCGAGACCAAGCGGCGCGATCGGCGCGACGAGTCGTCCCCAAAACGGGATTCGCGCCCGGGCGACGGGGTCGGGCTGTAGTACGTCGCGGTGGGCGACGTGTACTGCGACTCGTAAGATGATGACCGTCTGGGTGGCGGGCTCTCAAACGGCGATCTATACGGTGGGCTCTGGTACTCCAGCTGCTGCTGGCGGTACTGTGGACCCTCGCCAAACCGCTGTGACTGCGGCTGCGGTTGTTCGTACAGCCTCTGGCGCGGGTCTTGGTCAAACTTTCGCAACTTGCTCACAGTGGCAGCATGGTCCACGGCATTTACGGGGCCTTTGAGCGCGGCCGCAGCTCCGTCCGGGCCGAGGGTCAATTTGAGCGTTTTTCCCATCCCGGTCCTCGAGAACAAAGCGATGGCGAAAAAATTTCCAATCGCGGCGGTGTAAAGCGCGGACACGGCGATGCCAAAGGCCGCTAAGCGGGCGTTTGCGGCGTCGGTTGGCGGGGAGGTCAGTGATGCGTCGGTGAAAATGCCGTTATAGATGCGGACGGGGACTTGGGCGACGGGCATGATCATTGTGCCGGGGAGGAGACGGACGAGAAGTCGAACGCGAGGGGACCAGAGGGCGATTGGCTTCAGGAGATGGTGAAGATAGATGGCGAGGCCGGAATATCCGAGGAGGTAGGCGATGCCGGAAATAGTCCTAGGGGGGTGGGAATGGTTCAGCGTGCTGGGTCCAGCAGATCGTATCAAATTCCTCTTTCGGGAAACATAATCCCTCTTGCACACACACTCACATGAAAACCATGGCGCCCCACTCATTAAACAGAGAAACAAACGAAGTAAATTGGCAGACAGCTTGCAGTACGCCGAACATGATGGCCACGTCCAGCAGCGCCGCATCCGGGTCATGGTTGGCGTTGCCAAAGGTCCTCGAAGTGAAGCGGTCGCGAAGGTTCCGAATGACGATGCGGGCAACGACGAGGAAAAGCCCAAACACTGCAAGGACGACGGCAAAGGCGCCAAAGCCGGCGAGGTACAAGCGGAAGGAGGGGAAGTTTGAGCAGGCGCGGGCTGAGTTTGTTAGACAAACTACGAGTTGTTTTGTGGACGGGTTTTTTTTTTTTTGGTTAGATGCGACGAGTGGAACGGGCTTTGCGTGTTTGTTTTTGCTACTCAACGGATTGGCGCCATTCCGGAGGCGTAGATTAGGTCGGGCGTAAGGACGAAGCCAGGGGGCAGCATCGGCCCTGAGGAGTTTGCTGCTCCTCCGTCCCCGCCTGGACCGGGCATCATCGTTGTTCCGGACATTGATGACTTTTCGAGAAAAGCTCACTCTGCGCGAGAAAGCGAGAATAGCTTGGAGTGTCCAGAGAAGAGAGGAGGTGGGGCCGAGACGGCACACGAAAGCCAGCGCGGGCGAGCGAATGAGGTGAGGGTTGCCCTGCCTTCGCGTTTGTCGACGCCTTCCTGCTTGCTTTTTTTCTGTATGTATTGATGTAACGGTGGGCGCCGTCCACGTTGAAACAGAAGGTCAGTGAAAGTGTTGGCGGGGGCAAGTCCGTCAGTCTCGATCGGCTCTGTTCCGCCCAAGCGCCTGGTGCCTTGTCACATCCGTCGGCGGCACCATGCGTGCCTCCGCCCTGTCTGCCTGCCTGCCTGTCTGTGGTCCGCTCTTCTGTCTCTCTCCCATTCGAACCCCTCGTGCAACGAGTCGCGTGAGGGCGTGAGGCCGGGAGCGGGCAGAACGATAACAGCGAACTAACTCAATCAGAGACAGTTTTTCTTTAACAAAGCCGTTGCTGGTCCCGCCAGCGCTCGGAAGGGAATGGAGTAAACATAGTGGGGACGGGCTAGAGACTTGGGTAAAGCCGAACCAAAGCGGATGCAATTCGGATGGAAACGGGTGCTCGGGGTCTGTGGACGGCGCCCATGGAAAACGTTGAGCTGGCGACGTGGGATCATCAAAAAATGAAAAGGCACGCCATATGGGGGGGCGAGTGCTGAGGTTGGCGTGGGTTGCGTGGAAGGAGGTGAAGGCAATGTGGATTAGTTTGGAGCCACCCCTACTAGATCTCGGTTTCATTCTCCGAGACCCCCGTAACAACGCAGCCGCTCCGTCACCGAGCTGGAAGCAACTCCATACAGTCGTCAACCGTCGCGCGGGTGACGTTCATGAACGCAAGAAACAGTGTGACTTGGAACGTGAAGTGAGTCGTTGTTGTTGCCGTGGGGAGGGTCAGTTACATAAACCAAATGGACCTCGATCCCCGCGTGTCAAACGCTTTGATTTGTCCCACTCACACACTCACAGGAGGGCCCAGATCGTCACAGCCTGCGCAAAAAAGACAATAGGGGTTGTCAAACCCCTTCCCCGCACGGACTGGTTTAAAACAAAATGGATTCTGCTTTGCACTGTTTTTTTATTTCGTTTCCAACGAAATGAAAGTTGGTGGTCAAACCTGCCCAGGAAGCGGAAGAGGAAGAGCCAGGCAGCCACAAGACAGATGGTGGGGCAGACAGACCGTAGGCGACAGAGCCAGGAAAAGTAAGCGGGCGCAAACAGATATACAAACAAAAGACCGATTAGGGTGGAGACAGAGATAGACGAGATCCAGCGAGCACTTCGAAAATGCCAAGAGTAGCCCGACGCCGACTTCTCCTCAACAACCTCAATGCCGACTATGTGTCACTTTCCGAAGAGTGGCTGGATGTCTACCATCGTTTGCGGCAGGCTCACTACGAAACTCGGGCAAGGCGGAGCGCTCCTCTCGCGACTCCTCCAATGCGAGTCGTCTCAGCTCTCTAGTTTCTTGTGATACAAAGCATCGCTGGTCAAATTCCAACCGCGCCTGCTCCTGCTGTTGTCGCCTCTGCCCATCCTCTTTGTCGAGCAAAAGCCTGTCACTGTCACTCTTCGTGCGCGCCTCTAGGTCTTGTTTCTGTAGTGACATGCGCTCCTCTTGATATGAATGTTTTTTCTTCGATTGTTGGATCAGCGCTGGACTAGATGTGATGCTGCTTGTGTGTTCAAGGTCCGGCATATTCTCATCCTGAACATGGACATTCTCTGCAAATAAATTAGACACAACTCTCATGAGCCACAGAACGATCAACCCACCTTCAGCGTGTTCGTCATCCAGTTCTTCTGCAATTTTTCTCTTCTTTTTTTTCGGCTCCATGCCAGCAGCTGCTAGGGTCGGCCGAGCGTTTGTTTCAGTGTCCCGGCCATCTATCGCAGGCTCGTTTGCAGTGGTGGAATCTCGCAGTGGACACTTACCTGGCCCACTCCCCGTTGCTTCACTCGATGAAGCGATTGCATTCGGCGTCACTGCACTGATCGTGATATGGCCAGATGCTACTGCAGCGGCAACAGATCCCTTTGAGAGGGCGATCGCCACACTTGATGCGCCACCCGTCGTGACCTTCACTGAGCTCGCCATTCCAGCAAGATCCTCATTGACAGTAGGATTGCTCACCAAGGGAGACAACGCATCAGCAGTGTGATCGCGAGTAGAGTCTGCTTCGTTCAATGCCAAGTCAGGCTCGTGCCTGAGCAATTGTGATGGAATGGATGTTTCGAAGTTGTCACGAAAGAGAGTGCGCACCTCCGTCTCAAGTTCTCGACGAAGGCGATCCTCCAATTCTTGCCGGCGGACTGCTGCTCGTGCCTCCGCTTCCGTGTCAGTGTTGGAATCAACTTCATCAGCAAGCTCTTCACCATCATCATCGGTGTCTGAATCTGCTTCAGCATTGTGCGGTTCGCCCTGGAGATCTGCTGTGCTCGCTTCTGTGCCAACAGAGACATTGCCCAACGTCCGAACAGTTATCCCTGGTGCACCAGACACAAAAACCGCGGTTGGCGTTACGTTTTCGCGGTTTCCATAAAGAGTGTCGAGCAGAGAATAGTATGGGCAGAGCGATTCCCTCTTTGCTTCGATGGAATTGATGCCTTGTTGGAAGTCTTTTGGTGTCAGTCCGTATCCAGTTTCGGATGTTGTCTTTTTTGTTTCAGTGTACTTCGTCTTTATGGCGCCCCATCGGTTCTTCGCTGCCTGGGCATTCCAGCAAGAGCCAGGTACTTTTTTCTCGACGAACTCAGCCATCATTCGAAACCCGTACACCTTCTTGTGGGCCGGCCGCTGGTCGGGGGACCCGTTAGAGAACGAACGCCTTCCACAATGGCGAAGTTTGTTGGAGTCTCCATGAATTGTATCATTCCTAACAATTGCGGCCTTGTTGTACGAAGTGATTTGGATGCTACGGCGGGGGCCTCGTCTGCTGAAGCCTGCTTCTTGCGCTTGGTAGAGTGGATGGGGATGGCGATGGATATGAGAGGACGAGAGGCAGACTGAGAGACAAACCACAAGATTTTTCGTGTGCAGCCACCTTCCAAAAATGGGAAACTGCAAAACATGATAAAAAATTTGAGTGTTCTGTTTCCAACGCTGGTTTGCAACGAAAGTCTTTCCAACGAAAGCTCCTCGGGAGGAGCTTTCTGCAAAAGAAACGTTTTGATGGGTCCAAAAAGGCAGTTTGCAACGGTGGTGGAAAAATTGTGCAATGTTTTGTTTGTCCGTTCCCAACAAAAAAGAGGGGGTTTGACAACCCCTAATATCCAGCTTTGCGGAGTACAGCGCCGACAGCACCAACGCCACAATGCCGATCACCGTCAGCACCGCGCCTGCGACGTTGAAAAAGTCCAGGATCCTCACCGTAGCCGCCACGGAGCCGGCTCGCGCCTGACTTTCAACGCGCACACGATCGCGCGACACGGCGGCCAGCGGTGCCGACAGCGGGCGACGCGGTCGGCGCGGATCTTCGCCGAAGCGTGAGTCGCGCGGGCGGCGGAGTCGGCGTGTTGTACGTCGCCCCGGACGACGAGATCTGCAACGCCTGCGGCGAAGCCGACGACGAGGACTGCCTGCGCGGCGGAGTGACAAAAGGCGATCTGTGCGGAGGGCTCTGGTACTGCACCTGCTGGTCGCTTGCCACTGTTGCTGCTGCTGCTGCTTCCTGTACAGCTCGTACAGCTGCTGTCGCGGGTCTGACTCGAACTTGCGTGGCTCGGAGACGACGACGGCTGGGTCCGTGGGGCGCACTGGGCCTTTCAGAGCGGCTGCAGCGGTTTCGAGGCCGAGAATATGTAGATCCGGATGGGGACTTGGGCGACGGGCAGTATGATGGTGGCGGGGAGGAATCGGCGGAGGGTGCGAATGCGTGGGGTCCAGAGTGCGGCGGGGGCGAGGAGGTAGTGGAGGTAGAGGGCGAAACCGGCGTAACCGAGCAGGTATTTTCGGGTGAAGAGCAACGAGAATCGTCAGCGAGCGAACAGAGAAAGGATCAGGAATGGTGGAGGTGGCTTAATACTCAACAGGTTGCGCTACTCCTGAAGCGTAGATAATCTGGGGTCGGGGCAAAACCACCGGGCGGCGGCGCCCCTGAGGAGTTCGTGGCGCCTCGCCGCCGGCAGTGGGCATCGTCGTCATGGACATTGTTGGTGCGTCGGCTCTCACGTTAAGCAATATGCAACACAGAAGGCTGTTCTGAGGGACGGGTCTGTGCGAGCTGCTGCTAGCCCCTGCTGCTGGTGCTGCTGCTTCTATGGTAGGGCGCGCGCGTCGGGCGTGTTCGAAGGTGCGAGGGTGGTTAGTCAAGAAATTGCGTGAGGTGCCAGCCTTTTGCTCTGCCCCCCTTTCGTTTCAAATCAAAGTCTGCACACGGAAAAGCGGAAAACAGTCGGATCAAATTGATTGATTGATGGAAGGTGGACAAACAATTATTCGATACGAAATGAGAAGGGGGCGTGCGACGTGAGGGGGAGGAAAAGGTTCTGGGTGGATGGTAACGCCAAGCAAGTCGAGTCGATCCCGCCGCACGCATGGCCCAGAGACCTGGCCAACCGTCTACCTCTGGCCCAACGGCCCGTCGCAGCGATGAAGTGCTCCACTGGCCACTGCGCGTTTTGAACCGCAATTACAAAGCTGCGAGCCTCTCGCGAGAGCGCACTCGACTAAGCGAACGTGTGTGGTGACTTTAAAGCAGTGCGGCGGTGGAAAGCCCCGCTATGATCCCGAAAGATGTGGACACGGCGGACAATTGTAGATGGCTGCGAGACAGCGAGTTGAAGAGCTTGCGCGGGATGTCAGAGCATTGGTGGACGTAAAGTTACCAATGTTTTTGCTCTGGTCAAGAGTCAGACGCAAGATTCCGTGCGGCCAGAGGGTAGGAACGATGTGGTTGAGTGGTTCTCAAAGCTCCATGACCGCCACGAAGTTCAACCACAGATTGGAAGCAACGGCACTGTCCATCAGGCCCGCACATAAACCATGGTTGTGATTTTGACAGTCATTCCAGCTCCAGCAAAGGGGGCACCGGTAGGTCGATTCTCCCCCAGAATGTGTCTGTCTGACTCGTTCAATTGAATTGGAGGGGCACCTTCATTTGCGCTGCTTCTCCTAAGTTATCCTCCACTCTCAATTTCTAAATTGCATGTGAATAAAATACAAATAAAATTAAACAAAAAAAAAAAACAAAAACAAAAACAAAAACAGCCACTCAGCCCAAGTGGCTGTGCATCCATCAGATACACTCGTAAATCGGCTCGTTGTTAATAATCGGCGAAGCGGCGAGACGCACCCATTTTTTTCGTCTTGCGGGGAAAAAAAAGAAAAGAGGAGGCACCTCGGCGTCCATGAATTTATAAAGGACCAAAACAACCCGGCACCACCAGAATACTCAATCACGCTCCCTCGCTCAAACAACTTCCTGAAACCTTCCTATTTAAATATGATTCCCCAAACGTCCTCCTGTGGCTCTTCCCGTTCTCCGCCCATCAAGCGGCTGTTTGGCGCTGTATTCTTGATCCTAGCCCTTATTTCCGTTGGAACGGCAGCCCCCACCCAAATAAGGGATGACTCTTCACACAACACTCCCCCTCCAACCCCTTTCCAAGCCATTGCACTCCTGAGACCAACCACTGGAAACAAAGCGAACGGCGTTGTTGTCTTTTCCCAAAGCGAGGACTTCAAGAGCACCACCATCAGCATTGCCATTGAGGGTCTCACACCAAACACTCAGTTTGCCATTCATTTTCATGCATTTGGAGTAAGCTATCAATCATTTGGTTTTGAAGTGTTGGGGCATTGTCTCATGATTGGTTGGGCTTGCTGTTCTTCTTGCACAGGACGTTTCGGACCCGGCGGGAGCAAACGTGTTTGGCCACTTCAACCCAACCAACAAGCCTCACGGCTGTGACTCTCAGACCTCCGACCTCACCACCATCCACTCTGGAGATATCGGTAACATCACTTCAGCTCAAGCCGGCACTGTCAGCATCGTCCTTGTACGCAACTCGCCCATCATTCAGAGTGCCACTCTTCACCCCAACAGTCTCAGCAACATCCTCGGGCACGCCGTCGCGATCCACGCCGCCGCCGACGACTGCAGGACTCAGCCAACGGGCAACAGCGGTGGAAAGATCGCAACAGGCGTCCTCGGCTGGGCCAACGGCACCGCATTCCCCAAGTTCACCGACTTTTTGGAGGCGCCCGTCGACTTTGCCGTGGGGCGCAAGGAGGCGATCGTCGTGTTCTCGCCGACGGATGGCGTGGCCGCGGTCGGGTTCGCATTCTTTGCGCAAGAAAACCCGGGCGAGGAAGTTGTCGTGACGGTCGCGATCGACGGGCTGGCGCCCAACTCTGTCCACGGCATCCACGTGCACAACTTTGGCGACATCACCGACACTCGCAAGGCCGCCAAGATCGGGCTGCACTTTAACCCGTTCAACCAGCCCCACTCGTGCCTGCGCGTCCTGGGCGACACCAGGCACGCCGGCGACCTGAGCAACCTTGTTGCAGACAAGGACGGCAAGGTACGCGCCACGATCAGGACGAGCAAGCTGTCGCTGTTCCTCGGCGAGGAGGTATACGCGCTCGGCCGCGCCCTGGCGATCCATGCCAACAATGACGACTGCCACTCAGAGCCGACCGGGAACTCGGGCGACAAGCTGCTGCAGGGCGTCATCGGCCTGCGGAACACTTCGCTGCCGCTGCCCACGTTTGAGGCAATCTTTGGAAAGCCGAAATCCTCTGCTGGACTGCTGCTTGCACTCTCGAATGAGAGGAGTCACGGATTCTGGGAGCTCATGGAATGAGCTGGCAACTTGGTTCAGTGGCATATTGGGCATCGGGATGCCCTTTTTCTCTCCCTTTTCAGCGAAACTCTGCTTCTCCATCCATGCATATACTTCCTGCTGTTCTTCCCTCTAACCTTTTGCACCGTTGTTCCTTCTGCTATTTGGAAAGATCTTTGTCCTAGTTGACTTCCCTATATGAAGTCTTTCGGTAGTACACATAAAATTTGATGTACTGCATTTGATAAAGCGAACTGAGCGTTTGAATAAGTGCCCGCTTTCTGCTGGACACGCCCGACTTGCCGCACGTCCATCGAAAGCGATTGGGCCGCAAACCACCATATGCGAAAGAGTTGTTTGGTCCCAACATCAACGCTGTGCTGCAGCGAAAATGACTGCCATCTTCTAACACCTCACACACTGTTGAGGGGTGAACTAGATGGACAACAACAATCTGTGGGTCGAGCTAACAAAGCGATGCTCATTGTAATTCTGTGCTGAAGAAATTAACCCTAATCCTTCGTTTTATCGTAACTACATCTCCGCTAGGCCTTGGTTAAACTCGTTTGCACAGGGAATGTCGGCGCCGCAATCGCATACAATTACCTCTTCTCCATCCTAATTTTTGTTTTTTAATTATGGAAAGAGGTCGTTGGAATGGTCAATTTAAGGAGTTGTGAGAAAACTTGCCTATCCATGTGAAAGTGCCTCCACCAAACCTCGGGGGATAAAAGGAGACGGTGGAGCATCTCTCCCAATTCCACACCCCACACCTCGATAGTTCCAGAATTTACTCTTGCTTGTGTCGTCCCGCTGAGCAAAAGGTAGCCGCATGCCACCCAATTGAAAGAAGACGCTTTCACTGTCAACTTTGGCGGCAAATCCCACAACCGAATTTCATTGAGGTCTTCGCAGCATAATCTGCAACCGTCTCTGTCGGCCGCAATTTGAGGAAATATAATTCCCTCACTGACACTGCCTACCACCTGATCGCACGTTCTTGTTATCAGGTTCCAGATCTGGACCAACCTCTCAGCAGAAAACTACAGCAATGTAGAAAACTACAGCAATGTGATCCCCAAGCACTTCCACGAGGAAGTCTTTCGGACACGGTGGCCAGGTGAAAAATAGCACACTTGAGGTGCTTGTTCAGGGTTCCGGATTCTGATTAACGGACCGAGGGAGAGGAATGCCTGCCCAGCCCCGTTTTAAAAGAAACGGACTGGTGATCCGAGTTTTTTGAGCTGTCCTGTTGTGGGCCGTGCTGCACTGCGGCCGGCCGCTCTGGCGAATTGTGGAGCGACGGCGAAGTTTTTGTTGGTGTCTGTCCGGACAGTGTCTCACCTCGATGAATTGCCATCTCCCCACACACACATCCACACACAGCTGGCTTTCCTTTGACGGTCAGACCAAAGACCTCATCACGGCAAACAGATACTACCTCCCGCTGCCGCAAACGACGGCAACCATATCCTCCTACTCGATGTTGCCGACTTCGCCCACGCCAACATCCACGACCTTACCGACGATCGTGCCAGAGCAATTCCAGATCTGCGAGGCTGGGACGAGCAAATGCCTCGCGGGTACGGCGTTCGCAACCCAGGATTTCGAGCAGGCAGGTGTCCCAAAAGGTCGGATAGCCGTGGAAGCAAGTGGTCACGGCGGATGCTTTGCGCTTATGGGTGCAAGTCATATTTTTTTATCGCCCTCTTTTTTGGGGTGTACGACATCACGATGGATCCGTGCGATGAACACACCAGGCCGGCACAATCCACTCATTTGGACCCACTTGTATCACTGAAATCTGGAGGCTTTTGGAAACAGTGCTGACTTTGATGTCCTCTCTGTATCTTGAAATTTTGCTTACTTCCTCGCTGGTGCTCAAAGTTTCGTCAAACTATTATTAAGCCTATTATTCTACACCATTCTGCAACTGATTGACGTTATCAGTCCCTATCCTCTTGTCAATAATGGTACGCTTGAGTCTTAGCCGTGCTCAAAAGAGGGACGCTGCATGCACTGCCATTGTCGCTTTTCGAAGCAGTTCTGTGGTTGTTATGCAACCTGCGCGCTGTGTCAACCAAGACAGTTCGCTGCAAGCAGGCACAAGGGTGGCGCGACCTGGGCGTGGCCTTGCGCGTTTACCCGAGTGGTGTGCCTCGCCTGTCTGTCTCCGTCCAGTCTGGTTCCCTGTCTTCATACATATCCTGCATCTTTTTTTTTTTTTTTTTTTTTTTTTTCTCGTGCCGAGACAATAACAATATCAGTGTGGGCGACTCGGCCACAACTTTCTCTCCACTGGAAGGAATCCTCACCCCCGGATCCCCAATCCTCCCTTCCCGCCGCCCCTCGTCCTTTTGAGGTGGCTCTCTGCATTCTCCTTCTGCACGCCACATCGTGGTCAGCTTCACTGCATAGTGTACAAGCCGCATGGCAATCAGCACCGGCAGCTTTTGAGGCTTTTCCTCCAAACTAGGTTCCTGAGTTCGTCCCCAAGCACTCATGCACAGTCACACGCCCGCTCAAACGCACGCCCACGCTCACCCCCACAAGCACCACCACGCACATACAAAGCAAGCCAACGTCGACAAACCAAACATCGTTCCCGTCGCGTCCGATGAGCTTTCCCCGGAGATCACTTTCTTCTGGGACTCCACAGGCCCGCACGGCTTCCTGAGCCAGCAATTCCCCGCTTCTTTCACCGCGCCGTCCACCGCCACCGACGCCGACGACACACCACTCGCCTACGCCAGCGCCGAGCAGTACATGATGCACCGCAAGGCGCTTCTCTTTGCGGACAGCGACCCCGACGCCGACCTCGTCATCCGCGCTATCCTCGCGACCGGCGACCCGTCCGAGCTCAAGGCGCTCGGGCGGCAGATCCGCGGGTTCGACGAGACGACGTGGTTGCGGCACCGTGACGCGATCGTCGAAGAGGGCAACTACCTCAAGTTTTCGCAAAACGCGGGGTTGCGGGCTGCACTGCTCGCGACGCGCGGGTCCGAGATCGTGGAGGCGGCACCGGACGACAGGGTGTGGGGGATCGGGTTTGTGGAGGCGGACGCCGATCCGGCAGAGAGGCAAGGATGGGGACTGAATTTGCTGGGAAGGGCGCTTGAGAGGGTCAGGGCCAGGTTGATCGCAGAGGACAAGCTGAGCAGTTTAGCAGCGCCAGCATAGAACTAGCCGACAGATATTATCCAAACTGATGCTTCTTGTTGTTTTCATTCTGTAAATACAAACGAGATTGGCCAGGAGAGCCGCTTTCCGTTCGCGCAATGACACAACTAAAGGCAGGGCAAGTCAAACTGAGCAACAGAGTCCAGCAGGACCGGCCAGTCCTCTTGCCTTCGGCGGTGGAGAAGGTGGAAAGGTCGCCGAGGGAGGGGCGCCACAGTGACAGGTGATTATGTCCAGCGCGATTCGGTTTGGGGTAGCAAGGAGGATATGGTGCAGCACATCGCTGTCGGGCTTGAGGTGGAGGCTGAGTTTAAGGGAACGCAAACCGGCGCCACGGCTGTGCATGAGCGCTGTGAATGCGTCGTCGTCGTCTCGTGCAAGCTGAAGCGACAGGTGGCGCAGTGCAATGTGATCGGCGAGGCTTGGTATGACTACCGACGGGGATCTCGCAAGGCTGTGCCGCGTGCGAAACGAGCGACTTGGAGTTTAGGCCGACAAGCTTTGGTGCCAGATCAACAACGCCTGGGGAATCACCGATGGCCAGCGAGCGCAGACGCGGGAACAGCTGAGCGAACCGATCGACCAAGTCGCGTGAAAGTCGATGTTGCCGAGATCGGGGGAGGTTACTCTGTGGACAAGTGGCCGGAGAGCTGCCACGATATCCTTCGACGGAGCGAGAATGCCGATCTTAAGCGCATCCAGGCGCTCCGGCCGCGGCCAAGGCAGAGAGGATCGGGATTAAGCCCTCTCATGCCGAGCGAGCAAAAGGCGATCTCGAGGTTGCGAACGAGCGGGAGCGGATTCCAATGATCTGACGGGTCGCGAGCAGACAAGACGGCGATCTCGACAGGAAATGGTCGTAGTAGTCGCCCAGATGCCTTTCACGGGACGGAGGCGTGGTGTCTCCACCACCACCGTCCGTCCGTCGCGCCATGCGCACCAACGTCCGAGCCGCCTTCTTCCTTCCCGCGACAGCGCCGCTCATGCTCCAGCACGCCGCCGTCTTCGCCGCCGCCGCCGAAGACGCCCGCGTTCCGCAAATCGTCATGCTTAGCCAGTGGCTCGCGAGCCCGAACCACCGCTCGCTCCACACCGTGGGGAGTGGACACAAGACACAGTGGGTAAATGAAGACACAAACTGACAAAAGCGGGGGGCCCACTAACACGAACACCAGTCCCTACGAGCATGCAACGAAAGCACAACCTGTATTTGCGCAGTCCTTGACCACACCGCAGCAGATGAGTGTAACAAAAATTTTACAATGTTTGAGAACTGGCGCCCCCGTATTCCATGACCAAGGATGAAAGAGAGGCTGTAACTTGCGAACGGCCGACAATGCAGCGTGGTGGCTTTGAAAATTGTGGTAGCAGCTCATTATCTTTGAACCAGGCTCGGACTCTGGAATGGCGTCCCAGCTTTGCGAGAAACGCAATGGTGTACTTGAGCTGGAGGCCACTGCTCTTCCACCACTGCAACGCAGCCACGTTGCCCGAGCGGATCGCGGTGTCCATGGGCTTTGCAGAGTATTCTTGCCCCAGCCTGTTCTCCAGCCAACTCTCCAACACTTCAACGTACCCATGTGCGCTGGCCGCAATCAAGGCGCCCTCGGTGAACTTTTTGTCCAGGAGGCTCTCTCGCCACCACCGCACCGCATCAAGGGTCGCCTCTTGGAGCGCGGCGTCGGTGTAGCTTTCGAACCACTTGCTGTCTTTCCACCACTGCAGCGACTCGACCTGCCCGTTCCTACTCGCCCAATCCATAGCCATGTGGGAGTACTTCATCTTGAGCCCGCTGTCGCTCCACCACTGCAACACGTCCACGTGCCCGTTCTGGCTAGCGTCGTCGACGGCGCGGGTCGTGTACCGCATCTCCAGCCCACTGGCAAGCCACCAACGGAGCACCTCGACGCGGCCGTTGAGGCTCGCGTGGTCCAGAGCGCTGTGCGTGTACTTTAGCGGCACGCCGGCCTCGCGCCAGCACCGCAGCACGGCGACGTGGCCGCGGGCGCTGGCGTCGTCCATCGCGCGGCTCGAGTACCGCAGCGGGAGCCCGCTCGCGAGCCACCACTGCAGCGTTGCGACGTGGCCTTCGGCGGACGCATCGTCGACGGCCCAATCCGAGTACTTGAGCTCTTCGCTGCCGGGGCGGAGGGCGGCTCGGTGTTCCTTGATCCACTGGAGGACGGCGGTCTGGCCGGCGGCGCTCGCGACGTGGATGGCGTTGCGCGGGCCGTAGACGTCAAAGACGTCCAGCCATCCGAGTTTGTTGTTGGCCCACCATTGCAGCGAGGCCACGCGGCCGTTTTGGCAAAGGGAGCAGAGGGCATTGTAGGTGAAGCGCGGGGGGAGGCGCACGAGGGTGCAGTAGGCCAGGAGGCGGTCGAGGAGTTGGGTTGGATCTGCGGCCGAAGCGGCTGCGGCGTCGAACTCGTGGGAACCGGCGTGAATGCGACGAAAGGCGGCGGCCTGGTGTGTGTGGAAGGAGAAGATGGATGCGAGGGCAAACTCGGCGTGCGGGTCGACGGTTCCAAGAAAGTTGCAGATCGCGGCGATTACGTGGTTTGGGATGTGGCGGTAACGGCGCCACGATGAAATGCTGCTGCCGTGGAAGGACTGTGCAAAGAGGGGAAGTCCTCGATCCCGACCATCATCGGGGCGGGTCATGTTGTGTGTGGCAATGGATAGGGTGGTGGGGTGTTTGTGCGTATGTGTGCGTGTGTGTGTGTGTGTGTGTGTGTGTGTGTGCGAGCTGTTGTTGGTCAAGGAAGCAGACAGGACGGCGTCGCTCGACGCCAGAACAATAATCACACTGGACGAGAAATTTTTTATTTTTTGTTTTTTTTTTTCCACCTTCTTACCTGAAACAGCGGCCGACTGCAACCGATGACGGAGATCGCCTCATGTTGATGCAGGCGAGTCCGCGGTTACAATCAGACCAACAGATGGCAATGGCGATTGGCAGAAAGAGAGAGAGTTTACTCCCAAGCGAATTTGGAAGTAGACAAGGAGTGGTTTCTTTAGCTTTAGTTTATCCATGCTGACTAAAGTGGCAAGAGGCTCTTTATCCAATAAGTTGATGAAAGCAGAGTTTCTGTCTCGACTTTCTTACATGTCATTGACGTTGAAGTGCGGAAGTGGAAGTCCAGACACTGTTGAATGCGGAGACACAGTGGATGAAATACAGCAGGTGGTTTGACGCCGCCAGTGCAGCAAGAAGTAAAGTGGTAATTCATGTGGATGTGGCTCTTCTCTCTCTCTCTCTCTCTCTCTCTCTCTCTCTCTCTCTCTCTCTCTCTCTAGCACTTTGGTGGTACTGTAAAAACTAAAAAGGAAGGAAGTGAACAGGCTGTCTGTCTATAAGAGTGGCAGTCAACGGGTTGTCTGTCTATCTCCTTGTCTCTGGGAGTGGCAGTCAACAGGCTGTGTGTCTCACTGTCGCTTTTGTTAGTCGGAACTGACTGGTTAGCAGCAAGAGGCACAAGACAGACCCGAACCTATTGTGACTGTCAGTTATCGTTCTCACGATGCCCATGGGAGAGCAAGCCACCGCCAATGCAGACCTGGGCGCTGGCTTACGTTGATGACAAATACTCCCAGTATTAAGTGGAACAGAAACCCAGTGTCAACAGTTTTCCTCCTCCTCTGCTCAAGCAGATAATATAGGAGAGGTTTTTACCCTGTGCTGGTCACGCTTGCCTAGCAACTATTACCGTGTGTATATCATCATCATGTATCAATAATTCATAACAGAGTTTTTTCTCTTTCTCTCCAAGTTGGGGAGAAGGACCACCCACAAACACAGATCTCCACTTCATTCACTCCTTCCACTCACTCACTCAGAGTAGACTGTTTACAAGTCCTATCTTCGTCTGTCTCTCTGTTCCTCTTCAAAACGCTCTCTCTGTCTGTCTCCTTCCGAAGTAGCTCTACTTAAGGGACCAAAGTGTGCATCAGTTTGTCTGTCAGTGTGTCAGTGGCTCTCCACGTGGCCCACACAATGTTCATTGTCCTTTCAATTCAGTGACAGGTTGCCTGTGTGTTGGACTACCATATCCATTGAAGGCTTTGTCTTTAAATCATTCTTGCAGGTACGACAGGCATCCCGTGGGGTCTTCTTGGAAAAGGAAGTCGAAGCTTGCCGAAAGTGAATGGGCGAGGGCAAAAAAAAAAAAAAAGAAAAGAAAACAGAAAAAGAAAGACAAGAAAAGAAAAACAAGAAAAAACGTAACAATACTTGTCACGGAATCCCCAACTTCCATGGAAACAGCGGCAGTGGCGCACGCAAGACAAACAGCAATTTTTGCCCAAAACAAGCAGCATGCTCGGCTCGGTTTGCCCAAAACAGAAAATGAAAACCGCACTCGCAAAACTTAACCGCCAACCACCCACCCACCCCTCTGATTGGACCGGCTCAAGGCATCCATGCGGATCCTCGTCGTGGGCGCAGGCATCGCCGGGTCGGCCGCCGCCATCGCCCTCCGCCGTGCCGGCCACGACGTCGAGGTCTTTGACCGCCCCATCGACTTTCCCGACGTGCCGCACGCCGCCTACCTCGCCGAGAACGGCATGCGCGCCATCAAGCATCTCGGCCTCCTCGACGCTGTCGTCCGCGAAGCCAGCCGCTGCGACCGCCACGAGATCCGCGACTTTCGCGGCAACCTCGTCGCCGCATTCCCGACCGCCGGCAACGGCGCCGACCTGTTTACCGTCACCATCAAGCGGTCCACGCTGGTCCGCATCCTGACAAACGCGCTCGTCATGGAAGGGGTGTACGTCCACACCGACAAGTTTCTCGTTGATATTGAGCAGCCGCCCGGCGACGCCGCCCTGGGCGTCAAGGCAAAGTTCAAGGACGGCACCGTCGCGTACGGAGACATCCTCATCGGTGCCGACGGGGTGCACTCTGGCGTGCGAAAGACGCTCTTTCCCCGCCACACCCCGATCAGGGTGGGCTTTATCGGCCATTACGGCATCACCGATCTCGACCACTCTGTGGGCGACGCCTGGCCGTCGGGGAACGTTCACTACTACACAGACAACGCAAACGCCAAATCCGGCATGGTCTACCGTGTCTCGGAAACGCAGCTGTTCTGGTTCGTGATGGAGATGCGGCCTGACGAGATCTCGCACGACGGTTGGCGGCCGCTGTTTGATCTTTACGAGAGACGCAACGCCATCGCAGACATGGTGCGGCGGTGGGGGATGCCCGAGTCGTTCCAGCCCCTCATACGGGCTTCAAAGGAGATTGTGCCGACGACGATCTACGACCTGGAGGTGCTGCCGCAGTGGTGGCGGGGCAACTGCGTGCTGATCGGCGGCGCAAAGCACGCGATGCCGCCTTTCCTTGGCCACGTCAACAGCGTCGCGTTCGAGGACGCCGAAGTGCTCGCGGCGCTGCTCAACCGGTTCCCAGAAGACCCACGGAGGGCGTTTCATTTGTACCAGGAGGCGCGGGTACCAGCGCGTCGCGAGAATCGCAGACGCTGTGCGCACGCACGCCAAGCGGCACTATGCGACGTCGCCGTTTGCCGCGACGGTGGGCAAGCTGGTGTTGAAAATTGTGTCGGCCGTCGGTGGGCCAATGTCGTCCGACGAGATCATGGCGTACGACGGACAGGCGGCGGTGGCGGACATTCTTCTTCGACATGGATACCTGTAGCATTCTTCCTGATTTCATGTTGTTGGCTTTTTCACGGCGATTTATATATGAGCCTCTTTGCTTCCTTTTGTCTATCAACCAGTGTCAAATTGACGATTGACGTGAACCAATAGCCACGCAAGGTTTAAGCGGGAGACGTTGAGTGAGCGCCGTGGCTTTCCTGTCTTGAAAGGAAATAAGTGCTTGCAGTGATGCAACCGGCTGAGGTTTGTTGATAGAACCTCAAACAGCCTCGTTCGGGGGAAAGAAACCCTGTTCTTTCCGGGCGACCTCATTTATCAGACTAGATGATTCTGCCACTCTCTCTTTCCGGTTACGGTGAAAGAGAACGCCGGAGGAAATCCTGCACACCCCCTGCCTATGAGTGGACACCTTTCTTGATTGAATGTCGCAGCACGTCTTCGACTTGGCGACACATCTTGGAGCCCACGGTCATCGACGAAGCAGCAGCATGTTTCTCCAGCAGCTGAGAGTGGCGACGAAAATCCGGAAAATCAGGGTCAGACAATGAGATCAACGCGCGCCCGGATCCGGAGAGCTCACCTTAATCACCCGAAGGAGTTGCATTAGCACTCGCCGTTCATTATTGTTGTTTTATGCTTTTTATGGTGCGTTGGCTCCTGTTTTGGCGGAAGGTTTTCTATCACATGACTGATTGAGGGACGCCAATGCCTCTGCTTTTGGTCCTATTTACAAAGTTGGTGCGCGCAGCACTCGGTCGAACAGGCGTCGCACATGCCTGTCACTGCGCCAAGTTCGGCGACCCTGCGCCTGTCTTGCTCTCCGTCAAACCAGCCACAAAAGTCTTTGTCTGTCTCGTTTGAAATATCCCACCAGCCGCCGCACTGGGCTCGGTCGCGCTGAGAAGGATGAGGTCCCTGTCTTGATGACAAATTGTGGCTTTGACCTCGTCTCTTCGCTCCTCCCCCTTCACGGTTTGAGAAGAGTTGATGTTTGGCGCGTGTCGTCGTTGGTGGCTTTGTTATGAGACTCAAACATTACATGCGATTAACGTGGGACAAGGATTGGCGGCTGGTTAGGCCAGCAAAAAGACTTCATGGGGGAGAAATGCCAGCCGACAAACAGACTCAGAAGAGATGGGGGGCAGAGGCGAAAGTGGGATGCACAATCTTGATGAGGATTCCTGTTCTGCAAAACAGACTTATTAGTGTGTTAAATGAATAGAGGGATTGGGAGATGGGAGTCGTACCCGTCGTTAAACATCACAGCAGTACTTTGATCTGCCCACACACTTATTTCCACGGTCTTCATTGTAGCAGCAGCATACTTCTGCTCCAGGTGCGGCTGAGGGCGGAGATGGAAAATGGGTAAAGTCAAAAGGAATACGCCATCGCTCGTCCCCCACACTCCCCTTGGTGGTGGGGATCGCTCGCATTCTTCGAAACTCCTCACCTTCCCCCAGTGGACTGGCGTGGGTTGCACTGGTGCTGGCCATGAGAGCCACCATGAAAGCGGCAATGAGGAAAGAGATCTTCTTGTTCATTTTTTTCTTTGGGTTACAAGGCGGCCGGCGATTTGCACGTGGCTTTATAGTTGTGGCGTGTCGTTGCTTGGCTATTTTCTTTAATCTTCTCTTTCGACGTTTTTTTCCCCAATGCGCACACTCTCTCTTCCCTCCCTCCGGTTTGGTCACAAGGTGGGTGCCACAACGGCTGGGAAATGAGCTGTTTCTTGTTCCACGCGGTCAGGTATTGCTCTATTTGGGGTAACTTCCACGTGCCGCCTAGCGCCAAATTTGGTTGTCGGCGCTGTCTTGCTGCACGATGGAACTACGACGGACTGCTACTGACGAAGGCCACGTGTTTGAAAAAAGGGTTCCGTGTCGTCGACGGGGGTTTTCGCCTGATTCCAGTTTCTCTTATATCGGTGGGTTTTTATTCACAGAGTGGGAGGAGCCCGTTGCCTCCAGGCTCAGGACTTCTTGCCAAGCTCCTTCTCTGTTTTCATCTCGTATTCTTCCAGAGCCCAGCTGTTCGACGCGGCCCGCTTGACCGCAGAACGCTCTCCGTTGCGGTAACATCTCCCGCCAAGCCGTGATGGTGACGTCGACCCGAACTCTGCCTCGGATCAAGCCCCGCTGGTATCGAGGTTGCTCTTGTCTGGGACGAACGACCAGGGAGCCACCTCAAACCGTAACCCTCTTCCGCGCACCTCTTATCGGACCAGCCAAAGCTACCAGAGCTTCGCTGAAAAGGACAGAATGGGCACAGTCAAACAGACAGACAGACACACAGGTTGTCGACGAATTTGCCCAGCTTGCGATCCCGATCCCAACAACAACAACAACAACAACATCCATCCAATCAACTAAATTGTTGGACAGTTTGGTAGCTTGGACGTACGTACTCACCGTCGTCAGGAGAGAAAAAGAAGCAAAAACAATCACACGGAGAAATTAAAGAGACAAACAATAGCCAGACCTGGGAACCGAACCAATAGGCTCCACTGTTGGCATGAATGAAGAGACAAATGACAGCAGCAAGCAACAGGAAGCAACCGCCTTTGGGATCGAACTCGGCCTTGGATAAGAAAAAAGGAAAAAGTAAAAGGCAAAACCAAAAAAAAAAAATTTAAAAAAAAATAAAAAACAAAAAAAGAAAAAACACCCACACCACAGCCGCCAATCAATGCGGATTCTGGTCATCGGCGCCGGCATCGGCGGGCCCGCCGTCGCCCTTGCTCTCCGCCGTGCCGGCCACGACGTCGAGGTCTACGACCGCGCCCTGGACTTCACCGACGTGCCGCCCGCAGCCTACCTCGCTGAGAACGGCATGCGCGCCATCAAGCACCTCGGCCTGCTCGAAGACGTTGTCCGCGAGGGCAACCACTGCGACCGCCACGAGATCCGCGACTTCGCCGGCAACCTCGTCGCCGCATTCCCGACCGCCGGCAACGGCGCCGACCTCTTTACCGTCACCATCAAGCGGACAGCCCTGATCCGCATCCTGACTAACGCACTAGCAAAGGAGGGCGTCTACGTCCACACGGACAAGATGCTCGTCGACATTGAGGAGCCGCCCATCCCCGGCAGCCTCGGCGTCAAAGCAAAGTTCAAAGACGGCACGGTCGCGTACGGCGACATACTCATCGGCGCCGACGGCATCCACTCGGGGGTGCGCAAGGTGCTTTTCCCAACCGCAACCCCTCTCCAATCGGATTCATCGGCTACTACGGCATCACAGACCTGGACCCAGCCTCGGGCGTCGCCTGGGAGTCCCACGCCCTGCACTACTACACCGACAACGCAAACGCCAAATCTTGCCTCCTATACCGCACATCAGACAGACAGATCAAGTGGCTAGTGATGGAGCTCAAACCATCCGAGATCGTCTCCCATGACAGCTGGCAGCCGTGGTTCGACCTGTACCAGAAGCGCGCGTTGATCCGCGGCGCGCGAGAGATCTTCCCGACAACTATCTACGACATGGAACTCCTCCCGCAGTGGTACCGCGGCAACTGCGTCATGTTCGGATGCGCAAAGCACGTCATGCCGCCGTTCCTCGGCCACGTCAGCAACGTCGTGCTCGAGGACGCCGAGGTCGTCGCCGCCCTCATCAACAGGATGCCCAGCGACCCGCGCAAGGCGTTCCGCCTGTACCAGGAGTTGCGTCACCACCGCGTCGCACGGATCGCAGAGGCGGTGCGCACCCACGGCAGGAGGCACTATTCGACGTCAAAGTTTGCGGCGAAGATGGGCAAGATGATGCTCAAGATTGTATCGGCGGTCGGTGGGCCAATGTCGTCTCATGAGATCATGTCGTACGACGGGCAGGCCGCGGTCGTGGAGATTCTCTTCAGACACGGCTATATTTGACTTATCGCGCTGTCGGCCTGCCAACAACCAAGGATATCCACTTGGCCTTTGCTTTGTTCTATGACTTTCGTTTCCGCGTCCTCTTATCCCTTTTTTTTTGTCCCCTCTTGGTTGTACCTTCCGGTTGTCCGCACACTTTTTTTCTGTTGCCAGACGCCAAGATTCTTAATAAGATTAACAGTCAGCACATGCAGTGTAGTGGGCGGATGGTACTTTTCTTGTCAAACCAAATCCCTCACGAATCACTTGCCGCCCGATCATGCTCCAAGACGTCGACGCCGCCACACTGCATGGGATCGCCGCCCACGCCCCACAACTTAAGCGAGACTTCCTGGCCCTGATCGACACTCTCGAGACGCCCGCCTGGTCCACAGTGTCCTCATCGGTAGGGCGCTTTGTCCTCACACAAATGCGTTGGCGGCTGGTTTGAATCCTCACGATCCCATCCGCCACTCCCCTCCCCACCTTCCCTCCCAGTCCGGCAAAACGATCAAAAAGCGCTCCTTCCCCTCGTCATCCTGGGACCAGTACATCGTCATCGCAACCCTCCCTCACCGTGCTTCCGCCATCTTTGACTTTTGCGGCGACATCCCCAACCGCACCTCCTGGGACAAGATGGTCACCCTCTGGGCCGAGCTTCTGCGCATCGACGAGCTGCCGGTCGCCGACGACGACTCCAGCGCCGAAGACGAGGTGTACTATGGCGGCCTGATGACGTCGCGGTCCGCAGCGGTGCTGGGCGGGATGATTGCGGCGAGGGAGTACGTGGATTTTCGGATTGTTGTGAGGAACGAGGGGAAGGGGCGGTACTACTCGGCGTGGCAGGCGGTAGAGGAAGGGGTTGGCAAGAAGCTGTTGCCGGAGTCGGAGGGGGGTCGTGAGGGGGTACAATTTTGTAAGCGGTGAGTTTTTAGCTGGACAGAGTTAGTGTGAGGACGTGCTATTCCGACACTCATACACGCACCACCCAACGAAAGGCTTCATGTGCGAAAGCATCGGCGACGGCTCGCAGGCCAAGGTGTATTACATGATTCGCTCAGACCTGCGCGGGACCATGTCGCCGTGGGTGGTCAACAAGGGCCTGTCCTACACCCTCGACTCGTTTGTTGCCGCCATTGCAAAGCAGATGGCCACGAAGGCAAAGTGAGCGAGGGCAAGGAAGCGGCAAACAGGGTAAAAATGTCACAAAACGATGGACGGAGGGGAAGGAATAGACTCAAACAACAAGGTTACAAGGCATTATTCGCGGCCCTTCTCCAACAGGGTCCGAACGTTAAATTGTACCGCTCACTCAACAAAGCGCTTGGAAGGAGCGATTCGACCCGAGGCTAAAAAAAAATAAGGTGAGGGCGCAGCCATGGAGCTACCCCGCCAAAACCCGTTCAAGGTATCAGAGCCGATCAACCTCGTCACAGCCTACCCAGGCCCTCCCTTGCTTTACATCGGCAACCTCGCTGCGTCGAAAGATCGCAACCTCCTTCGATCGCTTGGCATCACAAGAGTCATTCAAGTGCTGGAAGACGACCGATCTCCCTTCAAGGACGACGGTATCGAGTACCTGCCGATCTCCGTCGAGGACGCAGTGTCTGGCGCCGACCTCCTGCCGTGGTTCCCTAAGGCTGTCGAGTTTGTCGACGAGATCCAGCAGTCTGGACGAGCCGGAAACGTCCTTGTGCACTGCAGGATGGGCTCGTCCAGAAGCGGTTCGGTCGTGGTGGCGCTCCTCATGTGGAAGCTGCGATCCCGAGGGATAGGGCGCTGGAGATTGCGCGCGAGGCAAGACCGATCGTTGCGCCAAACTCGGCATTCTTGGCGCAACTCGGGGAGTGGGAGCGTGTAGTGTTTCGAACTAGAAGAAAAAAAACCGTGAGTAGTGGATAGAATTTGGTTTGGGTTGTTCATCGAAATAGAAGCCCAGATCTTGTCATCAGCGCCCATTTAAGGAATGAAATTCATCGTGACACGAACATGGGTAAAACAAAGTCAGCCGACTTCGCCAGAGTACGCGCTCTCGCATGATACGTCAAACTGTTCAAGGTAATTTCCTTGCTTACAACCTCTATGACATGAAGGACAAAGTCAGCGAGCTTGTACTTCAGCATTTGCTCTGTGTGGAAGTTTGTAACGAGGAAGCTCATGTCGATCCCTGCTTTGCTTGTGTTAGATGTGAAGAAAGGGACAAGAAAATGGCGCTAGAGTAACCCCTCCACTCGGCCCTCACCCGAAACGGCTTCCTCATCAGAATCAGGTAAGTCTCTGCCCTGATCATGACGACCTTTAAATGCTTTTGCGCGAAGGCTCTTTCCAGATCGTCGGCTTTCCTTATTTTGAAGCTGATGCGAACGGCGTTGTTGGATGGTTCGATGAATACCTGCTCATATTCGTTGCGGGAAACAAGGACAGGGCGTAAGAATTAGTTCCCCTGTTTTCCTGGAAGAAGAATATCTGTTATTCGGTGTTTCTTTTGATAGTTGTGAGGGGGTTGGGGCATCGCCGCTGTGGATGCCAAAACAAAACACAACAACTGGAACTGACGTCGACTCGACCTCAGGCTTGTTGTGGCCTTCGGCCATCTGGCAGGCGAAGTTTTCCAGGCAGATTGCAGCAGCGAGAAGACTTTGAATCCGACAATTGATGGCGGCATCCACGACCACCCCCACCCATGCCTTCTGAATGAGTCACTGTCGAGTCACATTCTGAAGAGGCAGCTGCCGCTGATCGGCCACGCCGTCCGTTCGTCAAATCGACTTCAATTTTTTCGAGTTTACCACCATGGTGTGCTTCCCGCAGCGATCGCGACCATTCGGAATTCATGTCCGCAACTGAAACGTTTTTCGCTGCGGTGGGAGGTCACCTTGAGCGTTAAGATTTTATTTCGCAGGATGACGGAAGAGCCATTGAGTCTCTTCTGCTGGATGAACTGTGAGTTCCTCTTTCTAGTGGGATTGCCCCGAGCCGAGTGGCGTGGAGAGGAGAGGGGCTGGAGGAGCTACCGGGCCTTCGTTGGTCCACGTGCACCGGAAGCTTGGTGTGGCGGATGAACTAACGATCGAGGTGAGCTTCAGCCACGTGTGGTATATTTTGGCGAAGTTTCCTTACTTGTTGCTGGTATTCAGTCATCCAGCACGACCAACCCAACACTGACACTGCCACCCGACCTGACGACGCCGAGGATTACACACAAATAAGAAAACCTCCCAAAAAATCAGCGGACCATTTATTAGTGTTGAGAAAGCCTTCCGCACCTTCGCATGACCAACACTAATAGTCGCCGATCGACAACATGGGGCAACGCACACCCCATCACTTTCCAAATTCATCACTCTCCAGCCCACCACGGTTTTCCTCCCCGGTCAATCCAGCAATCGTTCCAAAATTCGACAACCTTAGCGGGACTGGCGTTATCGAGAAACGGGGTGGGACGAGGTGGGAGCGAAGTGTGAGCAAAACGTGCCATTCATGAGAAAAAAGAAGTAACTGACCTTGACGAAACCAATATCACGGGAGTACTCCCGGAAGCACTGACGGCACAGGTCGAGGCCGTACTTGCGGATCAGACCAGCCTGGTGGGCGCAGACGCGGCTGAGCGATTTGAAGAGAAGCGAAAATGCAAAGGGTTGGTGATGTTTGACGATCGTTTCACAAATACTCGAAACTGAGAGCGGAACATTGCGATCGGCTGGTGCGACAGCCGGAAACGTCGGTGAGTGGGATCTGCTACAACAACCAACAGATCCGGTGCGGATCTGCCTGGTCCCTCCAAGCCCTCCAGCCGCAACAGAATCCAGATCCTTCGCCGGGCGCAGCAGTTGGGATTGGGACGATAGGTATCGCATAAGGAGAGATCTGCTGGTGCACTCACCACTGGCGAGAGCCCTTGCCGTAGTTGCGGGGGTGTGAGTACCAAACTTTGGAGTGCGCCATGGCTGAAGTATGTGCTGTTGATCGATGTGGACGATGGGTTTGGTTGACGAATCTTTCTTTTCTTCCTTTCGTTCCCCCACAAGTTGGCCTTAATTGCGCCACACCCTCGAGCACGTGACTATAATTACACCCCACAGTCTCCTCGAAGTTATTACTCCATACACCTCATCAACCGGACCGAGTTGACCTTACCCTGCCCGCCACAGATATCTAGACGTTTTCGAAGTTTCAGGCGGAGGGCAATTGCTTTGCCTTTAGCTGCTACACTGCGGATTCATTGGACAACACGATTTGTGAGGGAAGAAAAGGAAATTGTAATTCATCCGCTCGCGCCTTTTCGGATTCTGCCAGCGACAGCCTGGACAATCAATCGGTCGAATACACTGGAGCGGTCTTTTCATGCCTCCGCGCTCACTATTGGGAATGAACTGTTGTAACTCGGTGAGTTGACGTTAACTTGGCCTATGAATCTCCTCATTTCTAAGGGTGATTCACCCTGTTTGTTCTGCAAAAGGGACGTTTCCAATCACCGACCTGCTGCGGCCAATCCACAAGTTCCTGAAAGGGACATCCAAAAGAACCGGGCCCACATCGGCGGCCTCACCATCAATGCCACTGGGCAAGCCGCACCCCTCGCAAACGTCCTGGGGCAGTTCGACCCCGCCTAAGCCTCTTACACTGCAGTCCCAACAAAGAGCGGTACGACCTCGTCCCCTGGCTGAGATATGTCGTGCACGCTCTCCACCGACACAAAGTTCGTTCTTGTCCATGGCAGCTGCGACCCCCACTAGGGGCCATGGCTGGTCACATAGCTACCATTTTGCATCAGAAATGGATCTGTCGCTACCATTTTTAGCAAAATGGTAGCTCTGGGACCAGACATTTTCTGGAGGGAGTGAGGATTGAAACCAGAGGAAAGAAAAATGGTGGTGGGAGCTCCCGTTTCTAAGAATGGGGGCTGAGGCAACCAGTTTTCACGAAAGTGTTGGGGATTGAAACAAGAGACAAGGAAAAATGGTGGTGGGAACTCCCATTTTCCAAGAATGGGAGCTGGTGCACCCACTTCAAGATGATCAGAGGGTGGATATTGAAGAAGGAGACAATCAACTTAATTCCTTGCTCTGATGGAAAGATGCTCATTCACGAAGAACAATGACGTTTCTTGGCTTTTCCAACACTACCCAAGACCTGCCACAACCAGTTTTGACTAGTCCAATCACACCCTTCACAAGCCTCATATCGATAACAACCATTTCTCCACCTTCCAAAATCACTGACAAGTGACGTTTAGCAACAAGTTCTGACTGCAAATGAACAACTGCAACCATCACAGTCTCCATGTCTTATGAATTCTCATCAAAGCCCTTCTGTTAACTGATTGTCATGAAAGAGATAAGCCTTCTGTAGTTTGTGAATGGTTTCAGTTCAGGAGCACTTTTGCGATGGGATTGATGGTTGACAAACTCAACATACTTTGTTGAAAAAAAAATATGTTGAAACTACTCAACAACAAACCAAACAGGAGTGCCCAATTACAAAAAAAAAAACCAGACCTTGAGATTACTGGAGTCTTGATGATGTTTGCTATCCAGGTAACCAGCACAGGCCAGAGTCTGCTGCTTATCAACCAGACCAATGCTCCACAACCATCTTGTCCCAATTTGTCTCCACAATAGCTACTGTTATTTTCCACAGTTTTGCTACCGCTCGTTTAGTCTGCTTAAGTAGGTGGTCAGAGATACTAAATAGGCCTTGACAAACACAGTAGTTTTTATCTTTCAGGAATCCTGTTAGAAGATATCACTGTAAAGTTTGCAGTTCACAAACGGGCAGTGTCATCTTCTCTTTTAGTTTTGCATGCAAGGGAGCAGATAGTTTGTCACTGATGTCGCAGGCAAGCATGCTGGAATAGGCGAAATTCATTGTAACAAACAGGTGTTGCTGATTGACAACAGCAACAGAGTTAGGATGGCAAAAATGCTCCATAGGAATCCTCCACCAACACCACCTCCTCCCCCACCAAACACAAATCAACAGGAGTGAGCTCATGATCAATGCGCTGGCTCTATTCCTGCACAGGGCCGAGGCTGTGCCAGTGAAGGCTGTGCAGTGAGGCGGCAAGTGTACAGGAACTGCTTTGGCCAACAATGGTGGCTGCAGTGCAGCTTGCACCTATTCCCTCAATTGCTCCACAGCTGCCTGCAAGGCTGCCTTTTTTTGCTTGCTGTGGTCATTGAAGACGTTCCTCAACAAGGAACGTCTATAACGACCACAAGAAGACTTGAAAGAAAGTGAGGAAAAACAATGACAAGGAAAGGCAGAAAGAGAGAGAGACACAGTCAAAGAGAAAGAGAGAGAGAGACAGAGAAACAGATGGAGAGTGAGAGAGAGAGAGAGAGAGAGAGAGAGAGAGAGAGAGAGAGAGAGAGAGAGAGAGAGAGAGAGAGAGAGAGAGAGAGAGAGAGAGAGAGAGAGAGAGAGAGAGACAACTATATTTATAAGTAACAGGCAATTTAAGGGGAAAATACGAAATAAGGTAGCAGGCAGAGACAAAGACAGCCCTACCCCCCATCAGGTGCTCCTTCCACACGCACCACAACCACCGAGGCCGACTTGGCCCAGACGCTCGTCTGCCACCGGCTGAGACCTCGATCCTGACGATGCTCGCTGCTGCTGCCATCCACAGCTTGCTCCACTTGCTCAACCAGCGCTCGCTCCCACCTGCATCATTGTCGTCGTTGTTCGCCGCACCCCACGTTCCCTCGTGACTGCCGCCACTGCCGTCGCCGCTGCTGTCGCTGCTGCTGTCGCGCTCACCCACCGTGTCCCACGCCTCCTGACTTGTGCTGCTTTGTTGGTGTCCGCGCTGTCGCTGCTCTCCGCCACGTCAACCCTGGCGCCTCGTTCTTTCTGCTGACCCGCTACACACCATCATCGTCATCCTCCGCGGCCGACCTGCCGCTTCCCAATATTCCACGCCTTTTTCACCCCTGCACCGCTAGGTGGCCGCCCAGGCCCGCAGCTTTTTTCACTGTCGACGGCCGCGCCTTGAGCGCCGTCAAAACTACGGCCCCCAACGAGGCCAGCATCTGCGAGACCACCGCTGCCGCCTGCGCCGAAGGCGATGCGCCCCCGGCCACCAACAGCAGCACAGCAGCTCGTAGGGCGAAAAAAAGGATTACCACACGCTCTATCTCCTTATGCACGTCGCTGATGACGCAGGAGGAGAAGGATGTGAGAGTGTGGTGTGAGTGTGTGCTAGAATCAATAAGTGCTAACACCCTGCCATCCCAAAAAAAACAACAAAGAGCTTCACCCAGCTCGTGGCCACCAACAAGTGCCAACACGCAACCAAGCACGCGACGTAAATGTGTGCATGCACGCCCACAGATCTTGTGCTGCTGTGCAAGCGGCAGCAACGGCCCACTCGCGCGCCTGCCTGCCATCTACTGCGACCCAGAAGCCCAGCGCGGCCCGCTGGCCGCGTACACGCTGCTTGTCAGCGACGTGTTGGCTGGATGTGCGGCCTGCTTCAACTGAAGAGCCCAAGCGCGTTCTGTTCAAGGCGAACAACACCAATCTGAACGAAGATTTTGGCGCGATTGACATCTTCTCCTACAAAACTGGAACCCTCACGCAGAACGAGATGCGCCCAGGCCTTTTGCACCGCTCGCAAGGCTCTGATTCGTGGATGGTGGTTTCACCAAAAACTGAGAAAAAAAATTTTCTTTTGTCTGCTGTTGCCAATGCCCTTCTTTAGTTAGAGAAATGAATGAAGGTGCGACTACCACATCCACGTCACCTACACTACAACATACTACCCACAGATTCGAAATCATTTATTGATGACACAAATAATTGATTCAACATGTAATGCTGAACATTTGTGACATCACCCAAAGCTGCTTGGTGTGGAAGGCTTTGCACTTCCTCCCTGGCTTCCATCGATTCACATACCATGCTGTTTGAGTGTTCTACAGGGTCAGATGCAGAGGTGCAAACTGGGGAACTCGTTCCCAGCCTGCTTCTCGTTACTGGAATTGCAGTCAATTCAGCAGCTTTGACTCGTGCTTTGCTAATGCTTCGAGGTGTTGGAATTGGCATCAAGTATGGACTATATTGCATAGATTTTGTCTGCTTGTTAATCTGCTTATTACTTGGTATGGACTTTTGAGCTGGGTCATTCCATGAAGAGATCTCCTTTTCAGACGTTCGATCCAAGTAGGTTTTTCCATTAGGTGCCTTTGGCATTGCAAATCCTCTCTCTGCATGTGGCAGATGGATGTACTTCTCTGCCACAAGAACAGATCTTAAAGTGGCATTGACTTGCTCTGCATTGGATTTTTCGTTCCTTCCTCTTCCACCTGATCTATCCTTTTCCCGAATCCTTCTAAAACACTGCTCAACAGGGTTTGTTCCCAAGCTCTGTGTGTTCAAGATCGGATGAGCTACAGTTTTTCTTGCAGTAGCTTTCAATGTTACATTGTTGTTGATTGGAATCTGCTGCAGATTTCGGAATAGTGCTATCAATGCAGTTGCATTCATAAGAACGCCCCAAACAACTTCGCTGTTAAGTCCTGAAAAGTGAGACTTTGTAGCAGTATGAACTTGAGTTAGCTCTGAGCCTAACTTGCTCATGAAGTACTCAATATTCAACTGGCATTTGGCCATACAGACGTCATCTGAAAGTCCACGAGTATCAAAAGCATCGTAGAAGCCTCTGATCACAATAGCAAACTCTGCCTCCCTTACAAAACCAAGTTGTTGAAATTTGTTCTCCACCTTTCTGAAATAGCAAGTCTGCCTTGCTCAACTTCCATGGCGTCACGTTTCCACCAGGCTTTTGGCAGAAGAGTCTCACCATCAGCAGAATCTGTCACTCTCTGACTGGAAGATGGATCCAATCCAACAAATTGCACTCCAGCTTCAGAAAGTTCTTCCTCACAAGCCTTTTGGACGCAAGATGTGACATGTCTTCAAAAAATGTGAGTAAGTGATGGCCCATTATATCAAAACGGATTTTCAAAGGAATGTGTATCGCTTTTCGGATATCTTGCTGTGGAAATTTCTCAACTTCAAAGCTTTTGCATCCAGGAAATCATTTCTCAAGTCTTTCCACACTTCAGGTATTTTGACAAGCTGTCCCAAAATTGTGGAATGTTCATAAAATGAATAAGCATTGAATAATCTGTAATATGAGATATCTGCCTTCTTAAACCGATGCTGGAGTTTGCTCTCTGGCTTATTTCTGCAGGCACTGATGCTAGGATGACTCAGCAAAGGAGGCTTGTTGTGACTCGTAGTCTCTTCTCTGTGCAATGGCCTTCACATGCTGCCCTACAGCCCACTTTTTCACCACCCAGTCTGCTTGCAAGTTTAGGCAATGTAGAGTCCAAATTGTGGACTCTATGTATTCTGCGGCTTGACCACAAATCACTCTGAATGAATTCTCACTCTGCTTTTCACTTCGCAGAGCAGACTTCAGAGCCTTTTGGGATGCTGTCTTCTGCCCATAAACTGCTGCTGCAGCGGCGTTTTGACACTGTATTCTGGCCAATTTTGCGTTTTTCAAAGTTTGCACTGCGTAGAAAAGCTCCACAAGAGGGCTGTTAAGCAGCTTATTCACCTCCTCCTGGAGCTGGAGGAACGGAGAGTGGCGCTCTGAATCATGCCAGCTGCGAATCTGAAGTGATGGAGGGCTCACTATGGTTTCATCCAAAATCAAATCGTCACCCACAGAGTAACCACAAGAAAACGCAAAGTACTGCCAAGTTGGTGAAAACCTTGTACGCTTCCAGATATCTCGCATCTGAAGATCAGTTGGCAGAATGGTGGCAAGTTTCCAATTTGAGGATGAATAGTACTTGACTGACGGAGGGCTAGGATTCAAAGGGTACAACATTGTTTCTAATGGCCTCTGTGCTGTAGAGCTTTCAGTTCCATAACTTGCATTACTTGAATTTTCACAATCGTTGTCGACCATCATGTGATCAGTTAAATTGGTTGTTCTGTGCTGAGTTCCATGACTTTCCAACATATCTGCTTCATGACTGACTCCTTTAAGCCCATTTGTTTGCAGAAGAAGGTCTCTTTCGAGAAAAGAAGAAATAGAGTTGTGTGCTGGTGGTGGTCGTTCTTCAGTGGCTTGGAGAAATGAAGGGGCGCTCTGAAGAATCATGCTGGCAATTGATTTCATTTGCCAACCTTGTGGTAAACCCTTCAGTAGCTTCAGTTGGTTGTCATATGCAGCATGGGCCATCCTTGAAACAGCAAGAAATGATGTTGGTGTATGTTTCCCATATTGAAAATGAGCAAGCTGTGCAGTTGCACCATCAGTTGTCCAAGACATTACAGGAATTCCTCTGGCACCCATGAATTCTGAAACTTGGATCAATTGTTGTCGACACATATCAACCGAAGAGGTACTTGTCAGGTGAGTACTGCAAATTGATGACCTCGTATTAAGAGTGTCTGTCAGAGTCACTACAGTGAGATGATGTGCTTCATCTGTCAGAGCAGCCTCAATTTCAACAATGCCCTTGGTCAACACCAAAATAAGTGATCGCAGCCACGCTCTCTGGTCCAGAGTGAAAATGTCTGCTGAATCAAATCTCAAATGATCATGTCTGAAACTATCTGCTGTTATTATGCCATGCTTTACTTCAACATTTGCATTCATCTCTCAACCACAAAGGTGCAGACAATCCTGAGATTGCTGGATGGCTAATCTTCAACAGAGATTTCAACCGCTTCAGTCTATGGCTTCTAACATTCAATGTCTTCGATTGAGCAGCTGTTGCAACAGCAGCTGACTCAGATTTCTGGCGTTTCAAAACTGACTTGTTGATGCTTTGCTGGGTCTTCTGGAATGCTTTCAAATCTGCAAGTTGAACTCGCTTCACAGCTCGCAGAGCAAGTCTGGAGATATCTGTAACATGCAATAGAAGTTCCCTCCAACCGAAGAGCTGAAAACCATCATCTGGAGCTTGAAGATACGTCATACATTCCATGATTTGGCATATCATTTTTCGCAAGAACTATGTTTTGCTTAGAACTGAAAGAAGACAAGTGAGATCACAGTCTTTTGTTTGTTTGTTTTTTCACCTGGTATTTTTTTCACTTGAGATCTCTGCTGCACCAAGAAATATCCCCTTAGACAGGCTGAATGTCACAGGAACAGGTGCACCAATGGACATATCATCCAGTGCTGCAACAAGAGTTACGTCAACAGGAACAGTGCCAATGGGATTAGCTGCAGCAGAACATATTGAAGAAGCTCTCTCCAAGCTGAATCCAGGCTCTGCACTGCTTTTGACTAATCCTTTCACGGATGGACGTGGGAGAAGGAATCATAAGGTCCCCATTGAAACAAGATGGATGGAACTGAGGAAGGTCAACATCATTGCTGTCCAGAGTGTTGAGATTCGACCCACGGGGTACACTACGCCCGTTACTGATGATCCCTTTGAGAACTCCATCCAATCACATTGGATGGGGTGTTTGAAGGGCTCAGTAGATTCAATACTTGAATGGGGCGCTTGGAAGGGCTAATCTGTTTTTTTTATATTGTTCCAGCCCCGAAGGGCCGACGGGAAGAGAAAGCGCCATCAATGGTGAACCGTTATAGACTACGTCCAGGTTTCACCTCGGCAAACCCACCCCATGCACTACGGACTTACAGGGTCGTCAGGCATCTCCACCGCACCACTCCTTGTGATTCAAGACCGTACTCTTTCTTGTTGTGATGAAATCCCACCCAGGACTGGAGGGACTTGGTGTGTGTGGGGATGAAGAGAGAGAGAGAGAGAGAGAGAGAGCAGTGATGATGGAAAAGGGAGAGGAGTGAGAGGATAGAAAGAGGAGAGAGGAGTGAGTGGGCAGAGATGGAAGAGAGAGCAAATGGAGGAAGAGAGATTGGCTTGTTTTGCACTGGATTCTGTCAAAGCAGCAAGGAGGGGGTTGGATTCCTTTTTTTGATCTCTGTGAGAGGTTGCTGCTTTTATACTCCTGCAGGTTGGAGCCATCAGAAAACAGAGGGAGCAGTGGGCTGCACAGAGCAGGCCACAGAAATGAGATAAAACAGGCTGAGCACAAATCCCCAGCCTGGGCTAAGTACCCATTCAGGGCTGAGTACCACCCAGTGCTGGGCATCACTCAGGGCTGGATACCAGCCAGGGCTAAGTACCAGCCTGGGCTGAGCACCACCCAGGGCTGAGTACCAGCCTGGGCTGTGCACCACCCAGGGCTAAGTACCAGCCAGGGCTGAGTACCACCTTGGGCTGAGCACTTTGTCTGGGCTGAGTACCACCAGGAACCAATTTACAGCTTGTTTGAGAAACAGTTGCTTGTAAATTGGTTTGGTTGTTTCCAAATCAGGAAGCTTGTTTGGGAAACAAGCCGCTTTTTCCTTGTTTTTAGAAATCCAATGATTGGTGCAATCTCTGGTGAGCTCAGTTTTTATCTCACTTTTAGAAATGCAGTGATTGGTGCAATCACTGATTCCTAAATGCCTGTTGCATTGCTCAGATTGCACAGCACAGCAGGAAAGCTGGAATTCCAGATCAGGAAGCGGAATTCCGGTGCAGAGAGAGGAATTCCAGATCAGGAAGCGGAAATCCGATGCAGAGCGCGGAATTCCGGTGCAGAGAGCGGAATTCCGATGCAGAGAGCGGAATTCCGGAGCATTGGGCAGTGGTACACAGCTTCTGCATGCTTGCTGTGCTGTGTTACATGTGCAGAGTGCGTAGTTTGCGCGTTTTTGTGCATGTTCTAATTGCATTGTTCCTACCGGTAGGATGAACAAAGCTAGAACAACAGCCGCCTTTGCCTATCTCTTTTTATTGAGAACAGATTAGCCCTTCCGAGCGCCCCATTCAAGTATTGAATCTACTGAGCCCTTCAAACACCCCATCCAATGTGATTGGATGGAGTTCTCAAAGGGATCATCAGTAACGGGCGTAGTGTACCCCGTGGGTCGAATCTCAACACACCCCCGCAATAGAAAGAGAGGGGGCAACTGTTTCTCCTGGAGTACATGGCTGTCCAACAATGCCAGCCAAGCAGTGGGACTCGAACCCACCCATGTACCCCCCTACACTTGTGAAAACCTGCATGAACCCACAAGTGTAGCTGGAGAAGCCAGAGAGAGCCTTTAGACTAAGCGTTGTGCTGATTTGAGCGTGGGCACCACGCTTACACCTTGGAGGTCGGCGAGACTGCAAATTCCCATCAGTGATGCAAGCTTTGCATGTTGAGCTGCGGGAAGAGCTTTGGTGAGAAGGTCGGCAATCATCTTGTCCGTTGGGCAATGAATGAGTTGAACCTCCTTTTTCTCCAAGTGGTCCCGTATGAAATGCAACCTCACGTCAAAGTGTTTGACCCGGCCATGGTGTATTGGATTCATAGCAATAGCTATGGTTGAACAATTGTCTTCATAAACAGTAGTGGGCTTATTTAAATCCATACCCAGCTCCTGGAAGAGCATTCGTAGCCAGATTGCCTCTTTGATGGCCTCAGTAAGGGAGAAGTATTCTGCCTCAGTTGAGGACAAAGCGACAACTGATTGTTTCTTGCTGTACCATGTAATAGCACCCCCGCAAAGCATGAACACATGCCCTGACCTCGACTTGCGTCCATCCTCTTCAGCATAGCTGGCATCAGCGTAGCCATGTGGTTCATCCCACTCTGGGTAAGAAATACCTGCAGCTTTCTCTACCTCTGGGAGCGTTGCATTGGTGATGCATGTCATCTGGGAGTCTCCCTTTTGGTAGAAAAGTCCATGATCCCAGGTAGCGCGGACATATCGCAGCAATCTGTCAAGCGCAAGGGAATCTGAATGGGTTGGAGTGGACTGGTATTGTGCAAGTGTATTCACAGCATACGCAATGTCAGGGCGCGTCAAGTTTGCAAGGTAAGCAAGTTGCATGAGTGTGCTTCGGAAGTATTCCGACTCTTTTTGTGGAAGTTTTCCAGAGTCCACATCGTGCATCCATGTCGTGGACATGGGAGTTGCTTTGATTTTGACAGGTAAGCCTTCATCGTCACACCAGTAGTTTGCTTCCTCCAAGACATGCTGTGTGTAGTTTTTCTGTCCAATAAAGATTCCATCTTTGATTTTCTCAACTTGGATGCCAACAGCAACTTTTGGGTTGAGGTCCTCGCGGATTTTGAACTTTGATTTGATCAGAGAAAGAATTTTGGCAATTTCTTCTTCAGTGTGACTGAAGATGAGGATGTCATCTACGTATAGAGTGATGATGGTCTTGACCTTTCCATCAGGGTGCCTTTGAACAAAGACACAGTGGTCAGTCTTCAATTGCGTAAATCCAATTTCTACTAGGAAGTCGCGGATTGTTTTGTACCACTGTCGACCAGACTGGTGCAGTCCGTACAGACTCTTCCTGAGTAAACAGACAAGAAGTATCCCGTCTGCACCACGTATCTCAAAGCCTTCTGGTTGTTCCATGAAGTTTTCAATGTCCAGTTTGGCGTTCAAGTATGCGGTTTCGACATCAAGGCCTGCAAGTATGAGGTCAAACAGCAACGAGATAGCAAGGATTGCCCTTATGGAGGAGCTGCGGACGACAGGGGAGAAGGTCTCATTGTAGTCCTGACCAAAGATCTGAGTGTAACCCCGACCAACAAGGCGAGCCTTGAAGCGTTCAAGGTACCCTTCACTGTCAAACTTGTAGGCAAAAACCCATTTGGGCTTGAGTATCTTACGCCCTTTAGGTCGAGCCACTAAGTCCCAGACATGCTTTGACGTGATCGAATTGATCTCTGAGAGTTGAGCTGCCTTCCAATACTTTGCAAAAGGAGAACGCATGGCCTCTTTATGCGAAGCAGGGAGTGGCGGTAAGTCCCGCTGGTGGATCCTTTCTGTTGGATATGCTGTGACTTCCTCCGGCTCAAGCACAGTGTATGCTTTGAGCGTTTGGTAGAGTTCACGAAATTGTCCCCGTGCTATTCGTAGTTTACGAATTCTTGCAGTTAAAGCGCGGAGTGTTTTCTGACTGTAAGTGGAAGGACTTGTGGCAATTGATGGTTTTGTTCGTAGTTTACAAAGGTTTGCCTTCAATGCCAGGTAGTCACGTAAACCTGATGGCTCTCGTGGTATGATTGGGGGATTTGTTGCCTCCCCTGTTGACTCTGGCAAAGCTAGAATGTCAGGGGAAGTTGAGCGCTCCCTAGGAGGGATTTCCTGTTCATCAGGTATTGACTCTGGTTCAGAATCAGAAGCGTCGTACAGCATACCCGGCTGTAGATCTCCCCCCTGTGATTCTGCAGGTGGTACATCGTCTTCTTGTGAGTCAGACAGAGCGTCAGGATGTGCCACATCTGGATCAGTGGACATAGCGGGGGTATGCAACGAGGAGGAAAGATATTGGAAATCCTGAGCTGTGGGTTGGACTGGTCCCCATTCCTTCAAGCGGGAGTCATGAAGGAACTGTCTCCAGTTCCGCACAATGCCAGGAAAAACATTTTCGTGAAAAGAGACATGGAAGTGTTCCGATATTCTCTGGGTTTTCACGTCGTAGACTACTGGAAGAGTGTTTCCTTTATACCCTAAGAATATGCCTGGCGCCCCTTTGTCAGGATGTTTAAGCGTTCGCTTTTCCTTTGGGATACGGTGGATAACCAAACAGCCAAAGGTGCGGATGTGATCAACATTTGGCTTTTCACCGTACCATGCTTCGTAAGGTGTTTTCTTAGTGTAAGAGTGGTAAACCCTGTTCTTGATGTATGCTGCGTAGCGGACTGCATACACAAAGAAAGAGTGGGGCAATCGTGACTCTAAGAGCATGCAGTGTGCCATATCTTTGAGAGTGTTGACCTGACGTTCTACCAGCCCATTGAATTCCTTGGTGAATGCAGGACTAGGTTCTAAAACAATAGGAGGATGCCGAGTATTGGCCCAAGTTTTGAATTCTCCATCTTTGAAGATTTCCCCCCTGTCACAGCGCACAGATGTGATATGTTTGCCATGTTGTTGTTCAAACCTTTCGATCGTAGACCGGAATCTTGTGGGCGCGTCGGACAAAGAGTTGAGGAACTCAATGTCAAGCCAACGGGTTGACTCTTCCACAACCAGTTGCCAATGTTTTTCACCATGGTGTCCACGTGCGGGCAGTGGGACAGCATCAGTGTGTAAACGACCAAGCAGTGTGGTGTTTGGTCTGGAAGTGGAGTGGATAGGCGAAGCTTTCAATTTCCCAACATCACATGTCACGCAGGGAATGTCATGAATGAGGAAAAATGAATGACCAACTTTATTCAGATTTGACCAAGTACGCTTCAAAGAAGATAAAGACAGGTGACCAAATTTCTTGTGAAGAGCTCGGACTGCTTCAATGTTCTGAGGGTTTGGTAAAGGGTCTGGGTCAGTTTGACTTAAAGTTGGAGTTGCAGTTTGCAAAGGAGCAGTTTGCTGTTGCGACTCACCTGGGGCGTCCCCCGAAGGAGTCGGCGCGTCCCTTCCAAGTTCTGCCCTGTCGAGACCAGTATGTCCCGTCAGAAGAGAAGGGTCCACAACATAGACATTCCCTGTGTCCCTGTGAGCAATGGTAAAGTCTGAACCATGTACCCGAGGATGCAATAGGGCTGTGTCTGCTGTGAAAGTCACGTTGTGACCTGTCTGCCGCACGATTTGCTGAACTGAGAGTAGAGTGTCTGAGAACTCTGGCACATAGAGCGAGTTCCTCATGATGAGAGCTCTTCCGTCAACGAACAGGGTAAAGTCGCCCACTCCAGTGGCAGTTGCAAAGCCATCAGCTGTTTTGATCTGCTGGGAGGTGGGCCGCAAGTTTGTGAAGTGCTCTTCACAAGGCGACATGGTCCTGGAAGCCCCAGAGTCAAGGATGACCTGGTGTGGGTTGCCGCCAGCAAGTCTTGCCATCAGCGCAGTCTCGTAGATGCGGCGGTAGGTGACGTTGCGGTAGAGGAAACGCCCAGATTCGTACATCACTTTGTAGCCGACGTTTGAGACAATGTTGTCAGTGATCCAGTCTGGATCCATTCTGCCGTCAAGAAGTGTAACTGTGAGTTCCACTTCAAATTCCTCCTCCACCTCAACGGCCTGGCATGTTCCAATTTCAAACTCCCGTGCCGCAAGTGCCCTTTCTACTGAAAGGAAGTCGTCCAGAGCTGAAGTGTCTGCAAGGCGCGCAGCACCCTCAGTACTGAACTCCAGCATTTCGACGTCTTCTGCTTCAGGAGGCGGTGGTGGAGTATCCATCCTGTAGCATTTGTGGGGAGGAGAGTCCTCAGAGGCTGTGCAAGAGGCTTGGTGGTGTTCTTTAGCGGCCACCTCACGTGCAATCTTGGCAGTCTCAGTAGCTTTCTTGGAATCAGCTGGCGTGGCCTTGGCTTCTTTGGCGTGTGCAGGCTGCTTGCCCTTGGCCTTCTTTGCAGGGCGAGCCGGCTCTGACTTCCCGTGAGGGAACTTGAGGCATTCCTCGCGAGAGTGTGAGACCCAGATTCCATGAAGGTCACAAGTAGGCTTGCCGTTGAGTGCCTCACCGATCTTGCGCTTCTTGGTTGCCGCTGAGGTCTTTGCTGAAGCAGCTGTTTCCAACTCAGGAGTGCCATGGTGAGCAGAGTGTCTGCTGTTCTTCTCTTTGCTTTGCTGGTACAGCGTGTGGCAGTTTGTCAACTCCTTGACGAGATCGCTGGTGTTGGCGTAGCCTGACAGCCCCTTGAGAAGATTTTGACGAACACCAGAGAAGATTTCATGTCCAGGCAGCGTTTCCCTTGCTTTGTGGATGATGGCAGAACGCAGGATGTTTGTCACACCCCTGCAAGTGGTGGCAGTACATTTGAAATGCTTTGGCCAATCCGTGACCAGTGTGGTCAGAGTGGTGTACCACTCCTGGACTGCCGGACCAGAGTCTCTGGGTTTTGCCAAACGACTGTAAGTCGCAAGCCACTTGTCCTGCTGTGAACCAGTGTGGTCCTGCAGGGCGTACTTGTCATTGAGCCACTTGTACCGGTCAGCGCAGTTGGTGATGTTTGCCGCATTCATGGAGCGCACATCCTCAATGCGCGAGCAGGAGTCGAGGGTAGCAACTGCCTTGTCGTGTTGGGCCTCAAGCTCCCTGTAGGTCTTGTGTTCTTGGCGTATACCAGTGTGGTACTTGTCAAGGGCAGCGTGGTGCAGACGGTACATCTCACTGTACGCAGCCTTGGCCTCCGCTGTTGCAGAGGATTCAGGGGGAGAACCAATACTGGGAGGAGCAGCGCTGATGCCGACCTTGGTGCAGTGCTCGTTGAACGTACCGAAGTAATCAGGCTTGAGGAAGCTGGCAACAAGATTGTATGCCATGACCGGCTTGATGACTTCTTCCACATGCAGTTCCCAAGCCTGGTAGCCGTAAGAAGAGAAGCGGACAGCCTTGGGGGTTGAAGAAGACATGCTAGGTAGCGGCTTGGTGGACCAGTGGACTTGTTTAGAGCGGTAGCCCTTTTCTTGTAGAGAGCCAAGAGCCCTTTGTTGCCTTAAAGTAGCTGGTGAGCCGGTGCTCACAGACAGGTTGGTCTTGTTTAGAGTCAGAAACCCTTTTCTTGTAAGAGCAGCAGGGCCCTGTTCGAGCGTACAAGTGTGGCCGACGGCTTGTAGGTAGCTTTGTGATGAAATCCCACCCAGGACTGGAGGGACTTGGTGTGTGTGGGGATGAAGAGAGAGAGAGAGAGAGAGAGAGAGCAGTGATGATGGAAAAGGGAGAGGAGTGAGAGGATAGAAAGAGGAGAGAGGAGTGAGTGGGCAGAGATGGAAGAGAGAGCAAATGGAGGAAGAGAGATTGGCTTGTTTTGCACTGGATTCTGTCAAAGCAGCAAGGAGGGGGTTGGATTCCTTTTTTTGATCTCTGTGAGAGGTTGCTGCTTTTATACTCCTGCAGGTTGGAGCCATCAGAAAACAGAGGGAGCAGTGGGCTGCACAGAGCAGGCCACAGAAATGAGATAAAACAGGCTGAGCACAAATCCCCAGCCTGGGCTAAGTACCCATTCAGGGCTGAGTACCACCCAGTGCTGGGCATCACTCAGGGCTGGATACCAGCCAGGGCTAAGTACCAGCCTGGGCTGAGCACCACCCAGGGCTGAGTACCAGCCTGGGCTGTGCACCACCCAGGGCTAAGTACCAGCCAGGGCTGAGTACCACCTTGGGCTGAGCACTTTGTCTGGGCTGAGTACCACCAGGAACCAATTTACAGCTTGTTTGAGAAACAGTTGCTTGTAAATTGGTTTGGTTGTTTCCAAATCAGGAAGCTTGTTTGGGAAACAAGCCGCTTTTTCCTTGTTTTTAGAAATCCAATGATTGGTGCAATCTCTGGTGAGCTCAGTTTTTATCTCACTTTTAGAAATGCAGTGATTGGTGCAATCACTGATTCCTAAATGCCTGTTGCATTGCTCAGATTGCACAGCACAGCAGGAAAGCTGGAATTCCAGATCAGGAAGCGGAATTCCGGTGCAGAGAGAGGAATTCCAGATCAGGAAGCGGAAATCCGATGCAGAGCGCGGAATTCCGGTGCAGAGAGCGGAATTCCGATGCAGGGAGCGGAATTCCGGAGCATTGGGCAGTGGTACACAGCTTCTGCATGCTTGCTGTGCTGTGTTACATGTGCAGAGTGCGTAGTTTGCGCGTTTTTGTGCATGTTCTAATTGCATTGTTCCTACCGGTAGGATGAACAAAGCTAGAACAACAGCCGCCTTTGCCTATCTCTTTTTATTGAGAACAGATTAGCCCTTCCGAGCGCCCCATTCAAGTATTGAATCTACTGAGCCCTTCAAACACCCCATCCAATGTGATTGGATGGAGTTCTCAAAGGGATCATCAGTAACGGGCGTAGTGTACCCCGTGGGTCGAATCTCAACATGTTGCCTTCAACAGCTGGCGTCGTGACTTGAACCCTGGCCCTTGAGTGACAGATACCCAGACCCCCCATGCTTTCTCAGCTAGGCTCTTGTGAGGGGCGAAGGGCTAATCTGTTCTCAATAAAAAGAGATAGGCAAAGGCGGCTGTTGTTCTAGCTTTGTTCATCCTACCGGTAGGAACAATGCAATTAGAACATGCACAAAGACGCTCAAACTACGCACTCTGCACATGTAACACAGCACAGCAAACATGCAGAAGCAGTGAACCACTGCCCCATGCATCGGAATTCCGCTTCCTGATCTGCAATTCCGCTCTCTGCATCGAGATTCCACTTCCTGATCTGGAATTCCGCTCTCTGCATTGGAATTCCACTCCCTAACCTGGAATTCCAGCTTTCCTGCTGTGCTGTGCAATCTGAGCAATGCAACAGGCATTCAGGAATCAGGGATTGCACCAATCACTGCATTTCTAAAAGTGAGATAAAAACTGAGCTCACCAGAGATTGCACCAATCATTGGATTTCTAAAAACAAGGAAAAAAGCGGCTTGTTTCCCAAACAAGCTTCCTGATTTGGAAACAACCAAACCAATTTACAAGCAACTGTTTCTCAAACAAGCTGTAAATTGGTTCCTGGTGGTACTCAGCCCAGACAAAAGTGCTCAGCCCAAGGTGGTACTCAGCCCTGGCTGGTACTTAGCCCAGGGTGGTGCACAGCCCAGGCTTGTACTCAGCCCTGGGTGGTGCTCAGCCCAGACTGGTACTCAGCCCTGGTTGGTACTCAGCCCTGGGTGATGCCCAGCCCTGGGTGGTACTTAGCCCTGAATGGGTACTTAGCCCAGGCTGGGGATTGGTGCTCAGCCTGCTTTATCTCATTTCTGTGGCCTGCTCCGTGCAGCCCACCGCTCCCTCTGTTTTCTGATGGCTCCAACCTGCAGGAGTATAAAAGCAGCAACCTCTCACAGAGATCAAAAAAAAGGAAAAAAACCCCCTCCTTGCTGCTTTGACAGAATCCAGTGCAAAACAAGCCAATCTCTCTTCCTCCATTTGCTCTCTCTTCCATCTCTGCCCACTCACTCCTCTCTCGTCTCTCCATCCTCTCACTCCTCTCCCTTTTCCATCATCACTGCTCTCTCTCTCTCTCTATTCATCCCCACACACACCAAGTCCCTCCAGTCCTGGGTGGGATTTCATCACAGAGCATTCTCATCAAATCCAGAACCTCGGAGCGCGTCAATCGACTTCCTACTCTCGCGAGAGCTTGAATACAAATAGATGAACTTTGACCAAATAACTTCAGAAAAAAGTTTTGCTGAAGCTTGTCCACACAGATTTTTGAGCGTATACATCTTCATCTGAGCACACACAAAGTGGTACTGGAATCGGTTCAAATCAAGATACCCTGAAGAGATTGCCTTCACAGCAAGCAGCGCTAAGTCTTGAGCTTCCTGAGCACGAATTTTTGGCAGAACTTCTGACCCATGCAAGTAAAGCAACTGGGATGTTTGTGAGCAGTAATGGAGAGAATGAACAAATCAACTTTTGAACTGATGGTTCTTTTAAGTGCCATTTCTCACATTTGGATGCCCACTTTCTCACTTCATTCTTCAAGGTCTGAGTTCTTGAATCCTTGACAAGAGAATCTCTAGAACGTCTCACAAATGTTGTCAGCTTTAAATAGAGAACATGCACAAAGGTATTCTCCACAACATATGGGCACTTGTGAGCGAATTGTGCAAGGGCGACATAAGTTTTGTGACTTCTTCTCCTCCAGCCAGCAGAGAAGTCATGAAGCTGTCACGATACTGCCCAAGGAGAAGCCATCGAATGCCATTACAGGAAGCAGCCCACTGAAGTCCTTCGTCAATATCAGATTTTCCAAACACACATATGAGAATGACGTCCTTCGATCTATCAGCTGGTATACGCAAACTTGAATCCTTCTTCAGAAAAGCTTTTGGAATTCAGTCAAAAGAAAATACTCTCTTCCATTCCAATTTGATGGTTCTAGGTCGTAATGGCGATACTTCTCAAAATGAATCTCAACTTGAGAGAGAAATTTTCTCCCATCATACACTAGACTGTGGCTGCTTGAGTCCAGAACAGGGCCCTTTATGCAGACCATAACATTTTGTTTTCGTTCGCTTCTGATTGATAGCATTTGATTGAGCACTGCAAGGCGATCAGTGGAGGCTTGAAAAACAAAGCTCACCTTACCTCTCAGAGATATTGCGTAGACACTGACCAATGATGGTTGACTGTGTGTAACTGTGGGTTGTAGCAGAGAAGAGATCAAGATCAGGGCAAATGATGTGGGCTGCAGTGTCGGCAAGGGGGTTATTTACTTCTCTCTCAGTTGCTTTGTTTATTGGGTGTGCAAGCACCAGTCGTTTGCCACGATGATCATGGCAGCAAGCGACAGCTGACATCGGTGGGCAGGCAGGCAACAAGAGCACTTGTCAGTTTTTTTTCCTGTTTTTACTATCACTGACTTTTTTTCCTCTTTCTTTTCTCATTTTTCCATTTGAAAATGGGCAATCGGTTTTCAAACCCGAAAAGTTGGGGCTTCCTCCAGGGCCTGAGATGCGCCTGGCAAAGTGGTACGTCGACGGCGTCGAGTTTGACGACATGAAGGACAAGGGTGGGTTTGGCAGGGCAATTCAGGTAAGAAACAAATTCTTATATTTCATTTTTGGGAAACTCGATTGCATTTACACGTATGTTTATGCAAGATGCAAAATTGCCGAAGAACACGTTGGAGCACATGCAAATATTCGCGTGAGCAATTGCCTTGTGCCATGACGCGATCCCATCAGTCGACGAGCGGAGCCATAAAACGATCTACGAAGCTCAATCTCCAGACGAGTCTGCCCTTTTTTAGTACGGCATGGTGAACAGCGGCGTGACCTTCACGTTCGGCACCAAGTCAACACAACGCCTTACCAACGCAGTCAACCAGACTGAGCCTTACGAGATTCTCAACTCGCTAGAGTTCAACTCAGATCGCAAACAAATGTCAGTCATCGTCGGCCAGGGTAACCCTGTCCACAGATCAATTGAAAAAACTCCTGCAGAACAACTGACGAAAACGGACACTACTTTGCGAGAGTTTTCTGAGACTGGCTTGCGAACCCTCATGGTCGCTTTCTGAGAGTGGACAGAGGACGAATACGAGACCTTTGCTGAAGAGTACGATGCTGCAGAGAACGCTCTCGCTGATTGTGAAACCAAAGTTGCTGAGGTGGCGGAGAAAATCGAGTGCAACCTCATTCTGCTCAGCTGCACCGCCATCTCGAAGACCAGCTTCCAAATCTCGTCCCCAAGAGTATCGAGTACCTGCTTCGTTGTGGTATCTGGCTCATTGGCTCCCCCCCTGGAGGGGCGACACTAAGTCAGACACGCTAGGATTTGTGTGTGAGAAGCGTGTTGCGTTGTTTGGGCTGGGCCAAGACAGCTGCTGATGAAATCCCACCTTCAGGACTGGAGGGACTTGGTGTGTGTGGAGAGGAACAGACAGAGAGAGAGCAGTAGTGATGGACAAGGGTGAGGAGTGAGAGGACGGAAAAAGGAGAGAGTGGTGAGTGGGCAGAGAGGGAACAGGGAGCAAATGGAGGAAGAGAGAGATTGGCTTGCTTTGCACTGGATTCTGTCAAAGCAGCAAGGAGGGGGTTGGATTACTTGTTTCATCTCTGTGAGAGGTTGCTGCTTTTATACTCCTGCAGGTTGGAGCCATCAGAAAACAGAGGGAGCAGTGGGCTGCACAGAGCAGGCCACAGAAATGAGATAAAGCAGGCTGAGCACCAAACCCCAGCCTGGGCTAAGTACCCATTCAGGGCTGAGTACCAGCTCGATGGCGTCTAGGTAAAGCAGGATTTGGACTGGAGGTGAGGGTGCCAGTAAACTAACACTGTGGGCCACGGGGGGGGTTTTTTGCCTCTCCAACAATTAATGGGTTGGGGCATTTGCTGTTTGTGTCTCTAATTAACTGACAAAGACGAGGTGACATGATCGTGCCACTGTTGCAGAAAATGCATTTTTGGGGTGTGAGCAGAAATTGCATTTTGGGGTGTGAGCCATCAGACAGACGAAAGGTATGCTGGCGCGAACCTGTCTGTCTGTCTCTCTCGCACTCTCTCTCACTCTCTCTCTCTCTCTCTCTCTCTCTCTCCCTCTCTCTCTCTCTCCCTCTCTCCCTCTCTCTCCGGGGTAGCTCAGGGTGGCCCTGATGGCGACGGCGGGGCTCGATGGTGGAAAATGCATTTTTGGAGTGCGGGGGTTGGTGGATTTTTTCAAGTTGTATCAGGAAATGCACTTGTGGGGTGCCACCTACTACTTGTGACCAAACCTCAAGTCCCAAACCCGAAATTTTCAGGTCCTGACACCTATGAGGGGAGGACCCTCGGATGACGAGGCGCAAGGGACCCAACCCCACGCACAATGGTGGCTGATGAGCGATCCGCATGTTGATTTGGTCGAATGTGTGCAGGACTGCGTTGGTATCGACAGCTGTGATGTCCCTGCTGACATGTTGAGCTCAAGTGGCACCAGCTTGATTTGATCATTGTTGCTGTGCATTAGTGAAGCGGTGCGCACTGACAGCGGTGATAGGAGTGGGGGTGGGCGCAAGAGCGGAGTGTGCTGTGGGGTTCCAGGACCGCACCTGTGCACGCTAGCAGGCTTCCCTCCTACTCCTCCTTTCGTGACAGCGGCGGTGACTCCGCATTCCGGGCAAGATGTGGGCAAAGGAGGATTTGGACTATCTTGACTGGTGGAGGGGACGCAATGCAGGCAACTGATGCTAATTTCATTGTTCGAAGAATAGGTTTACCGCAGCGATGGAAGGGAATGGCCATAGCGATACACTCGTCGTCGGAAAAAACCAGTAGCAAACTAACTGGGAAGCAATAGGCACTGTAATGTAGAATGTTGAATGACAAGCTGAGGAAAGGATAGTTCACTGAATGTAATGGCCACTACTATCGGCTTTGGCGGCTCCTACTGCGTGCTCACTCCGGCAGGCGCGAACTCTGACGTGGCTCGGCCACCAATCACGCTCGTGCTCCGGCTTCCACCACCGCCGCCTGCGCCTGTCTTGTCCATCACGAACAAAATAGGGCGACAAAGATGCCACGCCAACTGCTGATACTGGGCTGCCGACTCCGACCGACCCCTGCAGCGCCGCCCACACTGGGCCACCCAAATCAACGATGCTGCCAGTGGTTGCCCGCTGGCTGCTGGCGACCGCCTCTGCCGTTGGATGAGGATGATGAAGAATTACGTCGACCTGCGCTGCAGCTGCATTTATGCAAATGGTGCTGTCGCAGCACGTGGGGGCAGCGGTCAGTGTGTGCCAGCCATCACAGGCAGTGGTGGAGTGTGAAGCGACAACAACGCGTTGGAGTAGCGGCCTCCTCTGTCCACCGCGCTGTCCTCGGAGATCACCTGCTGTAACATTGCAGACTCTTGTGTAGCAATCCGGCTGGGCACCAGCGGCCGGTCGAACAGCGTCCAGACAGAGAATAATTTTCCAGATCTCGATTTGCCCCTTTGGAACCACTCAACGTGATGAATGTCCGTGTGTTCTGTTTGCAGCGAGATCAAGCTGACCTGAGAGCTCTATTGAAATTAGAGAGTAACGAATCAACAGAAAGAGATGGCACTGCCAGTTTGTTCATTAACGGTTGAATTTGTGCGCTCTCTCATGTGCCGGCTATTGCTGGCACCCTGTCTTGCCTGCTATCTGGCTGTGGCAATGGTAGAGTGGCTGCCTATGTCGCCAAGGGGTTCCTTGTCAACCAGAATGGAGTGAGCAGAAGAAATTTTCGTTCCACTGCTTGGAGCAGCAGCTGCTGCATGCTTGGCAGCCTGCAGAGCGCAAGCCACCGCTGCCTTCCCCAACTGGCCAGGTGTCCACTTTCCTCACACAGGACGTTTCATTCCCTGGTACGTATACAGCAATCACAATAATGTTGCATGTGGGAATGCTTCTGTCCTGTATTAGAATGTGATCTCACCGGCATCACTTGCAGATTGAACCAGAACAATCGAAGCAGAAGTACTCTGTTGCGCTACTTCGATTCAGTCTGGTAGATTTTGGCAGCTCCGATCGCATTGGCTTGGTTGGGCAGCATCTGATGAACACTCACATGGATTGACAATTAGGTGAGGATTGAAATAATGGATCATTCACGCAGAAGCATCACAACTGGTCCTCGTACTAGTAGTTTGCATGGAGAAAGCCAGTCATTGTCGCCATGGACGTTCAAAGTCGGTAGGGGTTCCCATTGCTTCCTTCCATCCTCAGGCTCACCGATTTCTGCTCATCTTCTCCACCTCTCGCCTTACCAGCACAGGCACGGACTTTGCCGATCTGATTCACCAAGAGGCCTCTCTCCGCAGCAACACATGTGTGGCTCCGTACTCTGCAAACGCTGAAGGAGGAAATTATGCAGGAGGGTAACTGCGCCAATTGGGCTGAAAGGTTCAACAATATCGATTCAAGAGTCTTCCACCGCACTGGTGGTGACTTCCACACCGGGCTGGTTCTGCGAGGCAGTCCACTCCGTCCCGCCGCTCTCTGCCATCACGATCCTCGACCTGCCAAAGCCGACGCCGTCGTACTGCCCGAACGATGCCTGCAGATCTGGGCTCCACTTCTGGCTGATAGGGGACCTGCACCAGATTTGACGAGGATGATGTAAGTCAATGATACCCACTTGGTCTGGTTTGTTCACCTCAGTAGCAAGGGGTTTCAGTTCGTTGCGGTTAATCTTGTTAAATTGCGTGTGCTCACTCAATTAAGAGCCAATCAAATCCCTAAGTTTTCGCCCATGCAAGTGTGATTGTGAAGATCTCGACGAAGGTGGGATAGTTTCTATCAAGCTTTTGTAGTAAATCCAAATTTCTGCTCAATAAGGAACGGCATCATCAGCACCACCAGCGCAGGCGGATAGACCGCGCCGACGTCTAAGAAGTGCTCTCGACGAGAGGTACGAGAAAAGTGAACTTACGTGAACAACCACCGCTTTGAGGATGGTTGGCGTTGTTTTGCAGCTTTTATGTCAATGGCAGAGCACCAAGCGCTGGCGAAGTCAACAGACACTTTAAAGCTGTTTTGGTGGCTTTGAAAATTGGCTTGAATAGGTTTTCGGTTGAGACTACGTTGAATACTTTTTGAACCTAATCAAAACAACAGGTTAACAGGACTTGTCAAAATTCTTGTTCTCACCGCAATATTTTGGGCTGTCTGTTTTTTCTTGACACGTCCAACGTCCGTGGCGGACGCAGGACGGCACTTCATTCTCTGTTTGCATTCATGGTAGTGTTCGCTTGGCGAAACTACCTGCACTGGGGTGTGCACAGAAAATCACTCAAGATTCTTTTCGAGAATAAAAATGCAGCTTTAGTCCAACTCCTAAACGTTTTTGTGCTGCAGTACATGCTATTCCGTTTAATTACTCCACAAGAAAAAAAAATCCAAGGGGGAGTCAGGAAAACTGATGCCAATCCGTCTCGTACTTTTGCGAAGTTCGTTACTACCTCGTTGCCCAGATTGCGCTCATTAGCTGGGGCTTTTTCTACCCGTCCTCCCAAACTAGGGTTTGTCGCTGATGTGGATCCAGTCTACCCCCCACAAATCGTGGCCCACAGTGTAAAAGAAAAACCCTCCACATGACGCGTACTTTACCATCGGGACGATCACACAGCGGCTTTTCATTTGTAGCTATTGGGACCTTTCCAGAAAACGTTGGTGCGATGTGACGGGGTGGCACCTGCAGATCATACGTCTCTCGTCTAAAAACGAATCGTGGGCGGTTTCCCCCGCACAAATCCAGCTGGCATCGATGTGGCGAGAACGTCTTCTCGGTTTTATCACCCAGTTCTATCTGAGTATCTTCGCAAACGGGCCTGTCGTTCTGAGCTGCTACTGAAAGCGGTAGCCAATCAACTTCTGTCCGTGCAGAAAGCGGCGGCGCACAGGAGAGACGGACACTACAGAAGAAAGAAGGGTTCGGTTCGGCTAACGGGCGTCGCAACAACAAACTGAATCCGCCTTTGTTGGTGACGTCATGAGTGGCGATGACGCCACGTCCACGTGACTCCTGCTGATTGTGCCCGGGACCCGCGCCACCCACCCGCTGGCACCACGGAAACTCAACGCTACACGTGGCGGCACCATGCCGTTGGTCCCTTGCCCATTCTCTCCCTTTCCAACCTTTGCCCAAAACGCGGATCCATTCCTCGCACCCGTCCGTAGATATAGCCGCAAGTGCAACGGTCGCTCGCAATGCGGAAGGCGAGAGAGGCGTTACAATTATCTTGCTGTTATTATTAGTCCGCTGCAGGCTGGGAAGGCGCCTGCCTGCACCCCGCACACTCACCCACCCAACAAAAAAGGATGGTGGAAAGCGAGAGAGAGATGGAGGAAAATGACATGCGCGCGTACGATCACCTCTCACGTGGGATTTTGCAAAAGAGAAATCGCAGAGAAGAGAGAAGAGAGAAGAGACGAACGAATGCAGAAGAAAAGAGAGCAGAAGCATTCTCTCTGGCAGTTTGTTTACTGCCGGAGCGCCGCAACAAACCCAGTCCCATCCGTTCTGTCAAGACTCGAAGGTGTGGAAGTAGAGATGATCGTGGGCTTGGGCATTGTAAAGCTTGTACTGGAAAGGGAATGGTCGTCAAGGAGATTGTCAGACGAGGAGACGACGTCGCCAACGCTGGACCACCCCCGCAACGAATCTCTATCACTCACTCACCAACTTGCACCGACACGGATCTCTCTATGACACACCCACCCTCTCAATCAGTCACTCACAGCCTTTCCTCTCCGACACTCACCAGCTGCATTGTCCTCGCCCTCGTGTTGGCGGCTGCGCCGACGGCCTCTGCGGCAGCCTTGAGGGTCATGGGCTCTAGCCGCGGAGTCAACAGTGTCGGAGCGTCCGGCGACGTGCCAGCCCCCGCCCCCGACCGTGCCCGTGCGGCCGTGGGTGGCGGCGCGAGGATGGAGACAGCGTTGGCGATCAGGCTCGTTTCGGAGTCAGTGGGCGGCGGCGGTGCGCTGAGCGAGCTTGTCGAGTCGGCGTGCTGCAGAAGCAGCGGGGAGGAAGGGTTGAAGGGGTTGAGGGGGCTGCCGAGCGCAACGGCGGCGGCGGCGGCGGCGGGGGCTGTGGAGGACGATGGCGACGCCGGAACGGGTGCTGCCACAACTGATGCAACCATGCTGTCTGTGGTTTTGTTTCCTGGTTTTTTTTTTTTGTGTTGTTTGTCTTTTTTATGCTTCCATTTTTCTGCTTTTCTTCTATTTTTGGAAGGCTGCCCCGCCTTCGGAGAAAACCGGGTGAGACGATGAGAGAAAGGTGGGAAGAAGCTCTATCGAGGTCGAAGGGGGGAAGCACTCGCGTGGAGGCGGAGGGGATTGCGACCATGGACGATCGTGGAACTATCACCAACGCGGTTCTGGGCAATGTCGCCTGACAACAATCCGAGGAAAAACGAAATCGCGGCCTGCTTCTCAACTTTCGCGGCGATTATTTGTTCGTGGCGCTCCGCCCCGCCGCGTGATGCATCACACCTCGCATCTTGTCACCGCTGGTCCCTGGTCTGAACCGTCTTTACTGCCACCCGTTCAATCCTAAACTTCAACTTTGCACAGATGACCTCTGCCGCGTTCCTGTACTTCACAAAGAGAACAGCTACACTACTGAGTTGAAAATTTTCCAACTTCACAGATATGAAAACAAATCAGTGGTAAGAGAAGAAACAAAAGCCAATGTGGCTCAAATGGCATTCACTGACAGCAGCTGAGAGAGACTTCGTCATATAGTCTGCAGGCTGTTCTCCTCCAACAATCCATTCAAGCCATACTACTCTTTGGTCCTCAAGTTCTCAAATATAATGATACTCTACCATAATATGCTGTGATCAATGCTGTAAAGATCATTTGAGCTGAGATTGATCACACTGCTGTTGTCAGTGTCGATAACAAGAGGAGTTGGAGATGGAAGTTGAGGAGCTGAGTGGTGTACATCTCCGCAGGGGTCACTGAAGTTAATTCTGCCTCAGGTAGTGAAAGAATTCGCTATGTTGGCTGATTGATGGATTGGGCTGCTGTGGTGTACATTACTGAAGGTGGTGGTGGTAGAATGCTTAGCTTGGCTTCAGTCAGTCTTGTGTTTGTCTTTATACAAAACTGATACAAGGACCATCACTTCCAAAATGCTGCAAGTCATCCTTGCAGAGCAGTATCAGGTCAAAGCTCCTGCACACTGCTAACACCAAAAGACCCGAAACTAACAGTAAGCTGTTCAATGTGTATGTTTGCTTCACAAAGTAGGGCCTTGAAGTTGGTGTTGGTTTTTGTGAAGTTCGTCAGCTGAGAGTAAGAGCAAATTCTGATGCTGTAGTTCTGATGCGTCATCGCCAGTGTCTGATTTGTTGAGTTTGGGAAAGCTGTCATCAGCAATAGTGAGGTTGTTGAGGCGGTGTGTGATAATGCGACCAGTGTTGATGTCAATTTTCGTTTACTGATGTGTGCTGCTGCATTCCTTGGTTGTCACATGATAGGGCAACCAGTTATGAACCACCCTCTGGAAAACCCTGGAACCTTCAAGAACATTCCTTCATGGAACGTTGTGGAACCTTCTGTGATGAAATCCCACCCAGGACTGGAGGGACTTGGTGTGTGTGGGGATGAATAGAGAGAGAGAGAGAGCAGTGATGATGGAAAAGGGAGAGGAGTGAGAGGATGGAGAGACGAGAGAGGAGTGAGTGGGCAGAGATGGAAGAGAGAGCAAATGGAGGAAGAGAGATTGGCTTGTTTTGCACTGGATTCTGTTAAATCAGCAAGGAGGGGATTGGATTCCTTTTTTTGATCTCTGTGAGAGGTTGCTGCTTTTATACTCCTGCAGGTTGGAGCCATCAGAAAACAGAGGGAGCGGTGGGCTGCACAGAGCAGGCCACAGGAATGAGATAAAACAGGCTGAGCACCAATCCCCAGCCTCGGCTAAGTACCCATTCAGGGCTGAGTATCACCCAGTGCTGGGCATCACTCAGGGCTGAATACCAGCCAGGGCTGAGTACCAGCCTGGGCTGAGCACCACCCTGGGCTGAGTACAAGCCTGGGCTGTGCACCACCCTGGGCTAAGTACCAGCCAGGGCTGAGTACCACCTTGGGCTGAGCACTTTTGTCTGGGCTGAGTACCACCAGGAACCAATTTACAGCTTGTTTGAGAAACAGTTGCTTGTAAATTGGTTTGGTTGTTTCCAAATCAGGAAGCTTGTTTGGGAAACAAGCCGCTTTTTTCCTTGTTTTTAGAAATCCAATGATTGGTGCAATCTCTGGTGAGCTCAGTTTTTATCTCACTTTTAGAAATGCAGTGATTGGTGCAATCCCTGATTCCTAAATGCCTGTTGCATTGCTCAGATTGCACAGCACAGCAGGAAAGCTGGAATTCCAGATCAGGAAGCGGAATTCCGATGCAGAGTGCGGAATTCCGGTGCAGAGAGCGGAATTCCGATGCAGAGAGCGGAATTCCGGAGCATTGGGCAGTGGTACACTGCTTCTGCATGCTTGCTGTGCTGTGTTACATGTGCAGAGTGCGTAGTTTGAGCGTTTTTGTGCATGTTCTAATTGCATTGTTCCTACCAGTAGGATGAACAAAGCTAGAACAACAGCTGCCTTTGCCTATCTCTTTTTATTGAGAACAGATTAGCCCTTCCGAGCGCCCCATTCAAGTATTGAATCTACTGTGCCCTTCAAACACCCCATCCAATGTGATTGGATGGAGTTCTCAAAAGGATCATCAGTAACGGGCGTAGTGTACCCCGTGGGTCGAATCTCAACACTATCTTTATTTTCCACTCTTGACCAACAAAAACAATAATCAACCACCTCTAGTCAAAAAGTCACAATCACCACATCATCAAACTATTCAAACTTTAGCAGTCTCAGCAAAATTCAGGAAACCTTCAACTATTCATTCCTGCAGATCAGCTTCAGAAACAACACCAACATCACCACTTTGCTCCATTCAGTCACCAGTCACCTTGAACCATCTTTGAACTTGAATTTTGCCAGTTGAACAAGTTGAATTGGAATTGCTTTCAGTTTTCTGCTGTCTCAACAAAGTCAGACAAAGCATCAACCATTTCCCACACCAGAGTCACTGCAGAAAACAACTGCTTCCTCCATTCAGTCAACATTCAACTTCGGCAATCAGAATTGGAAGAAGTTAAACTGGAATTGGTAAAAAGTATCAACCACATGGTAATCCACAGCGAAAGTGAATCAGATAACGATGTACAGCTCTGGTGTTGGAGGTTACGGCATGATTGGTTGGATTCCGTGCTACTGCAATTAACGTCATCTCCAGTGGGCCTTATTGGGAGCACTATAGGCGTGACTGAGGGAGACTGGATCGGGGGGTAGACTGGCAATGTGAAGCAACCGAAGGCCCACGACAACCGAAGCCCCAGCTCGTAGGCTAGTGTGGTCCAGACCTGTGTCAGAGGAGGTGGAGTCCTGAGCAGGGAGCCCATTCCGTGAGGAGCGCCAACCAGGAGACAGTTATTCTCCTGATGTGCCCAGGCGAGACGCGGGGGGTAGCGTTGAGGGCAAGCTGTGTATGGGGGAGTGGTTGCCTCACCTCATAGGGTACTGGGGGGAGCCCAGACCAGCATCGTGCGGAAGGCTCACCTGTGCATTTCATCCTTGCTTACTTTTGTGCGTTGGATATCTGAGACTGTTATAATTAATTCCTCCAAAGTCCCTACAAGATAAAACAATGGCAGACACACCCACTAGGGATGCCTCACAGGCTTCTCCACCTCCAGAACCACCTCCACCAGAACCACCTCCTCATCACCAACATTCACGTTCACCATCACCTGACAACTCAGCCAAGGGTACGCGTTCTGGGCAAACCTACCTCACAAGCACAGCAGACCCCTGTATCCTCTTCCGTCAAGTGGATGGAAAAGTCATTTTCATTGCCATCTATGTCGATGATATTTGTTTCTTTGGGGATTCTGGGGAGATCACCTTTGCCATCACACTGCTAAAATCTCGTTACAAGCTCCGCGAAATAGGAACAATCAAAACCATCCTCAATATGCAACTGGAACACCACCACAACGGAATCTTCTTGCACCAGAAAGCCTATATCAAGGAGTTACTTCAACGCCATGCCAACACTATCAACAATCGCACTGCAGTAACTGCCCTTCCCAGTAATCTCAATCTTCACCCACGTGGGATCGACAAAGCAGCTGCAGACCAGAGACTGTACCAGGCAATCCTTGGCGGCATCAACTACCTTGCAACACACATGCAGCCAGACCTTGCCCCAGCAGTTTCCTACCTTGGTGCCTTCAGCAAGGACCCTAGCAAGCAACACATGAAGATCCTTATTCGGGTTCTCCAATATCTCAACAGTACTAGTGAGTATGGTTTATTCTATTCTTGCAACTGCACAGATATAGCCGGTTACTCCGATGCTGCCCATGGTGTCCACTCAGATGGGAAATCACACCTTGGCTACTATGTTCTATTTGGAGGAACAGCTATTAGTTGGACATCTGTTCAAAGCAGCACTGTCATGCTGTCACCGCAGGAAGCTGAATATGTAGCGGTGTCTGAACTGGGACGAGAACTTAAGGCACTGTCCAAACTCTATTCAGCACTTCAACTTCCGTCTCCCACTCCTCTTGTCATCTACACTGACAACAGCGGTGTGATCAACCTCAGTTCAAATGATCTTTACACCAATCTGTCAAAGCATATCATGGTAAAGTATCATTATATTCGAGAACTTGTGGAACAAAAGGTAGTACGGCTTGAGTGGATTGCTGGAGGAGAACAGCCTGCGGACTATGTGACAAAATCTCTCTCAGCTGCTCTCAGTGAATACCATTTGAGTCGCATTGGCCTTTGTTTCTTCTCTTTCCTCTGATTCATTTTTTCTATCTGTGAAGTTGTTTTCTTCTTTGTTCCTTTTCATTACTTTGACTCATTTCTTTTACCTCTGAAGTTCAATATGTGCCCCCATCCATTTTTGTTAGTGTGGTCTGTTCTTTCTGTTCTGCCATCCGATGGCCAGTCATACCTGTTTGTGATTCTTCTTTTTCTGGTGTACGGTTTCCTTAAGTTGACTATGGCTTAAGGTTTTCCTCCGTGCCGGCCTTTGCTCCTGCCCACAGCTTAGGGGGGAGTGTTAGTTTTGGGTCTTTTGGTGTAAGCAGTGTGCAGGAGCTTTGACCTGATACTGCTCTGCAAGGATGACTTGCAGCATTTTGCAAGTGATGGTCCTTGTAACAGTTTTGTATAAAGACAAACACAAGACTGACAGAAGCCAAGATCAAACTCCCACCACCACCACCTTCAGTAGTGTACACCACAGCAGCCCAACCCATCAATCAGCCAGCATAGCAAATTCTTTCAGAGTGAGAGGCTGGAGAGAGGAGAGAGGAGTGAGTGGGCAGAGATGGAAGAGAGAGCAAATGGAGGAAGAGAGATTGGCTTGTTTTGCACTGGATTCTGTCAAAGCAGCAAGGAGGGGGTTGGATTCCTTGTTTCATCTCTGTGAGAGGTTGCTGCTTTTATACTCCTGCAGGTTGGAGCCATCAGAAAACAGAGGGAGCAGTGGGCTGCACAGAGCAGGCCACAGAAATGAGATAAAACAGGCTGAGCACCAATCCCCAGCCTGGGCTAAGTACCCATTCAGGGCTGAGTATCACCCAGTGCTGGGCATCACTCAGGGCTGAATACCAGCCAGGGCTGAGTACCAGCCTGGGCTGTGCACCACCCAGGGCTAAGTACCAGCCAGGAACCAATTTACAGCTTGTTTGAGAAACAGTTGCTTGTAAATTGGTTTGGTTGTTTCCAAATCAGGAAGCTTGTTTGGGAAACAAGTTGAGTGTCTGTGCGTAGCTGCAGCCCGGACCATCCGTTTTCAAAATCATCAATCAAGCTGGATGGGCGTGCATTGTTGAATGTTTGGCAAATGGCAGCCACACAGTCTCGATGGAGGTGACTGTTGCAGCAGAGTTCAAGTGAGGTCTCTGGGAGCCTGATCATCAAAGCTGACTGAGCTGTTTCTCCACAGCCACAATGGTCATCATTTGCTTGCTCAGCAGCAGTCAGTCCATCGAGATACTTTGGTGAGAGTGTTGGCTGGCCTTTGGCTCTGGTGTGATGTGCCCACCATTTTGACAGGGCGACCAGAACGCCATCCATCCCAATGATCCTTGGGTAGGTGTGTGACATACGTATGGTAGCCTCCTCGTTCAGAAAGGTCTCTCAAGAGGGAGTAGGTCCGTCTGCGTTAGGTCCTGAATTCCCTTTTCACCAATAACCTCGATCTGAAGGTTGCTAATAAAGTCATTGAATTCTGTCAGTGTCTTGCCAGTGAACATGCCAACAAACGAGTTTAGGTTGGACGACATTGCGTTGGTTGTGCGTAGTGGCGATCCTGTTGCAGGAGAAAACCAGTATCTGGAAAATTTTGGAGGAGTTGCTTGACAGTGCAGTGGTGACAAATAGTGACTCTAGGAGTTGTTTAATGCTGCACTTGATGCAGAAATGGTCCAGGATATGCACACAATGCTTCTTGCAAGGTGATTGATGGACGAAAAATTCTGAAATCAGAATAGCAGGTTGGCACCGTTGAACAGCGACCATGTGCCAAATTTCAGGCTGAGGATCAACAAGTTTTGGTGGTGTTCTCTCTTGGGGAGTGTAGAAGAACAAAATAGAGAGAACTTAGAGCAATTTGGTGTGCTGCTGAGGTGACTTGTCATGCGCTGATGACAAATACTCTGAGTATTAAGTGGAACGGAAACCTGTTGTTAACAGTTTTCCTCCTCCTCTGCTCAAGCAGATAATATAGGAGGAGGTTTTACCCTGTGCCAGTAACACTTCCCTAGCACCTATTATAGCATGCATATCATCATCATGTATCAATAATTCATAAAGGAGTTTTTTCTCTCCAAGTTGGGGAGTGTCAGGAACAGGGCACGACAGGAAAAGGACGAACAGAAACCCGGTGTCAACAGTTTTCCTCCTCCTCTACCCAAGCAGATAATATAGGAGAGGTTTTTACCCTGTGCCAGTCACGCTTGCCTTGCAACTATTACAGCGTGTATTATTGAGATTCGACCCACGGGATACACTACGCCCGTTACTGATGATCCCTTTGAGAACTCCATCCAATCACATTGGATGGGGTGTTCGAAGGGCTCAGTAGATTCAATACTTGAATGGGGCGCTCAGAAGGGCTTATCTGTTCTCAATAAAAAGAGATAGGCAAAGGCAGCGTACCCCGTCTGCGCAGTAGCGTCCGTCGTTCTAGGTGGAGGCGGTGCAGTCGGCTCGGCGTCATTACCGACGCCTACGTCTACCGTTGCGGCTGGTTCGAGCGGCACGGCGCAGTCATCTTGCGGGATGCCAGACTCGCACTGCCGCAGGCGGGCCCGGGTCAGCGCGAGGAGACGGCCGAGGTCGTGCGCGTGGGCGAGCGCGCGGTTCGATCGCTTTACAGCGTCGCAGGCGCGGCGCTTGCTGTCAGGTCGGACCGTCAAGAAGCCCTTGTAGTTGGGGGAGAGTGAGGGGCGATTACGATGTGCTTTGGTCTGTCAAAAAGCAAGCCAGCGGCAGGGCCGCTGGAAGGAAATAGTGCTTCACCTCGGAGCGGAGCGCCCGCTCGGCGCCGCGGCCGTCGTCGAACAAGAGGAGCGGAGGATACGGCGGTGGAAGCTGAGGTGGGATCGCCCAAACCGGCGGTGGATGCACGTTAAGCCGTTCCGTCGGCGGCGGGCGGCGGTCAGCGACTGCGCCGGGGTTTCCCACAACGAGGAGCTGGACAGCGGCGTCCTTTCGGGTGGGACGTCTTCGGTTCTGGTGCATCGACTTTTGCCGTTGTTCTCCGCTGCTCGATCGGGGAGTCGCGATCGCCAGTAGCCGGTGTCCTGAATGCTTTGTTGTGCGGATCTTCCAAGAAGTGGGCGTGGTGAGCAAGCCACACGAGTGGGAATCGAGCTTCACTTCGTGGCCATCGTCGAGGCGGCGTTGGGCAGAAAGCAACCCCGCAACAGGTTTGCGCTTTCCCTTCTCCTTTTGCGCGATCGGCAGGGAAAGGAGCAGAACCATCAATAAGAAAAGGATGGCAAAGAAAGCAACGAGACATTGAAATTGTCTGAGAAAGTCCCAACCAAAGCTTCCGCTCACTCCAGTCTTCCCCACTCAATTGCCTCCCTCCCCGTCCTCTCCAAGTACTCGTTCGCCTTTTTAAAGTGCCCGCAACCAAAGAATCCGTTATGTGCCGACAGCGGTGACGGATGGGCCGATTCGAGCACGCAGTGCTTCTTCTTGTCGATAAGCGACACTTTTTTCCGCGCGTTCCCGCCCCACAGGATGAACACAACCCCTGCGCGCGAGTTGCGGCTGATGTGGCTGATAATAGCATCGGTGAACGTCGACCAGCCCCACTTGGAATGCGAGTTGGCGTTGTGCGCGCGCACGGTAAGCGTCGCGTTGAGAAGGAGCACGCCTGCCGTATGAGCGGTGAGAAGGAGTTAAATGGATGAAATCCTCAAATCACGAAAGGGAAAGGGCATGCAGACGCTGCTCACCTTGTTTGCTCCATCCCTCCAAGAAGCCATGTTGGGGGATCCCAAAGTCAGGGTACTCGTCCTTGATTTCCTTGTAAATGTTGACGAGCGACGGCGGTACCTTCACACCTTTCTTCACCGAGAAACAAAGACCTTCAACCGGCAAAACCAAAGCGGTGAGGAGTAAGTCGAAACAGTTAATGGAGGACGACTGGGCAATCTGTACCATGAGCCTGGCCAACGTCGTGGTAGGGATCTTCATTGAAGAGTTGGTTAGTCGAAATTTGGGCAAAGACGCTTCGCGATTCCGCACCTTGTCCCAAGATGACAACTTTGATGTCTGCCAGCGGGTACTTTGTGAATGAGTAGATCTCTTCCGCCGCCGGAAACACCTGGTTCGTCAGGCGCTCCTTTTCCAAGTTCCGCTTAATCTGCCGGCAAAAAGAACGACAGTCGTCAGTGCTTCACGGTAACGCGAATAAAACCCGCCCATGACACCACTTACCTGCAAAAAATACGGCTTCTGCATCTCTGGAAGGAACGCGTCCAGCCAGTCCGCCCCCATGTTTGCGAGCTCGAGCTTGAGGAGCTCCGAGGCTTCTGCTGAAAGGGGCTTCCTCTGACTGCTGCTCGACGTGGCAGGGGCATCGATCGGCTTGAAGAAAGAGTGCAGGCTGCTGTTTGAACTTAAGGGCGCTTTGGACGATTTTGCTGCGGGAGGCTACATAAAGTCAGAACCCAACAAAACAGCCGCACACTCGGCCGACGCAATCATGCGGATGACCCCGTCACAGCCTCCCTGCACTTCCCCACCTTTCCACTGGTGGGCTTTGCACCGCCTTTCGACGTAGGCATGGAGACGGTCTCGTCGGCGTAGGTCGCGCCGGCCAGGGCCGTTGTCGTATCCGACTTTGCCTGGCCGTTATCGTCGTCGTTGCCGCCGGACATGCGGACCCTTTTCGCGCCGTCGCTGGGGGGATCGACGTCTATGCTGCTGGCGCCCTCGGCGGCGGCAGTGGCGGCAGTGGCAGCAGCGCTGGCATCGTCATGGTTGTTATCGTCGTCGAGGGCGGCGGCCCCGCGCTTGCGATTCTTGCGGGCAACCTGCTTCGTCCGAGCCATTCTAGTTTGGTTTGGTTTTGGTTCGGGGTTTTGACAAGGACAAGTAAGAAGAAGAGAGCGAGAGAGCTAGAGAGAGAGAGAGAGAGAGAGATGGAGAGAGAGAGCGAGAGAGAGCGAGAGAGAGAGAGAGAGAGAAAGGAAGAGAGAGATATACAGACAAACACACACACACACTGTGGAGCAAGGACGGTTTCTCTCGCCCACAAAAATCAGCCAGAAACCCCAGCGACCGCCCGGTGGTCGTTCACGGGCAGTTTCCCGTTTCCGCCCGATCCCCAATCTCGACCAGATTCCTGCCCATTTCAGTCGGGCAGTCAGGGCGAGCGGGCTGCAAATGGGATTCTAACGAGACACCACCGGGCACATCAAGAGACCAACAGTATTGGCACTAATCGTGACTTTTATTTTGCAGAATCAACCTGCAAATACCCAAGCGACAAAACACGACCTAACCACATAGGGTCTGCCACGACCCAAAGACCAAACCGCAGATTGTATTGAACACCAACAGTGCCACCTCGACCATGGCTGCTGCTCGTTATGAGCCGCTGCGTCACTTGGCGATGTCGCAGGGTCAAACGGGCCGTTGAATATGTGATGCAGCCACTCAGTGAGCGGTGATGGTAGCCTCGATGGTCTTGTGAACACACCCCAGGTCAGCAGCTTCGTCGCCGCGTGTGCAAGGTGGGATGGTGGCTGGGGAGGGAGGCCTGTCGCCACCAAAAATTGCGTGGCTCGCACGCACACACTCCACTTCAAATAAAGGAATTCTAATTAAAGCTTTGTTTCCTTCTTATCGCTTTGCCTTTGTGGGTTCAATTTTATCCACAATAACCCAAGTGTCCTTATACTGGATTCGCCCTACAAGTCCACGCAAGCAAGACGACTCAACCAAATAAATGTCGCTTTGCTTGCGATATGAAGGCATTCCATGTGCATCAAGTGGCAGTAATATGCATTCTTGAATCCCAATGACCTTCCTCTCAGATTGTGCACAGGAAACACTAAGAATGTGGATAACCTGGCCAAAACATTCCTCCTTGTCGTCTTTCAAGTACTACCAGAAGGACACATTAGTATAGGATGATGATTTCATTCAGTGACAGAAAATACCTTAACAAAAGTTGAATCTCTGAAATCTCGTTTTGTGTTTTTCATTGAGAATGAATGGACAATCTCAGAATGTAGCCCCAACTCAATTGCACTCCAGGCCAGCACAAACTCTGGAGTTGTGTCATATAATGCTAATAGTTGAGGAGTAAGTGTATTCATCAATGGGTCATTCTGAAACTCTGCAAGGAGGAGCTTTCTGCATGGTCCAATGAGTCTGAGCTGTGCAGTATATCCTTCAAGAGAGAATTAACAAGATTCTGTTTTAGGCACTATAAAACTGCATCCTACCACTTTGCAACCTTTCCACCAATATTAAATCATCACTGAGGCTTTTACCAAGTGCAGTTGAGAGAAGCTTTCCTCCAAGTAAAACATTTAAATGGTGTAATTGTTCACGTATTGTCAACCATATATCCAGATTCTTAAAGGGAAAGCGGCGGCTCTTGAAAAATTCCACAAGGTAGCCACAGAACTCTTCCATGGTAAAGTTCCAATATGCCATCACTGGACCTGCGGCCCTTATGCCATCACCAATATGAAGCAGGCTATGGATAGTGGTAAGGCATGTCTGAACTCTCCCTGGGTCCCCTTGGTAGTAGAGACTAAAGCAAAAGATTAGATTCTTCTTTCCATTCCCACTGATCTCAGCAACTTACCGCTCATAAGTGTTAACCCAATCAACAATCTCTGCTTCCAAATCTTCCACACAGCCACGTGTGAGAGCAATTTGCACGCAATGCTTTGCAATGTTTGACAGCTGCAAAAAGTGCTCGTAGTGTCCACCCTCAGTATCCGGAAATTTGCCAAGAAGCACAACTGGCCCAATGTAATGGAGCCAAAAGGACCAAGTCTCCGCTTTCATAGGACTTTTTGCATCCAACAGATTAGGAACTCGAGATCCGTGAAATGACGGTATAGTTGATCCAGCTGCAGCAGTCTCTTCCCAGACCTTCTTCCACGCTGCAGGGGCAATGCGATAATTTCCTTTGCCCTCATTCAGTCCAAATGTTCCTCCCCAAAGCTTAACAAGGGTTTTGATAACGTTTTCATACACTAGATGCATGAAATCCAGAGGAAATGACTGAGGAAACAAAAGCGATGGAATGAGGGACAGCACTGGCATTCCTTTAATTCCAGATTCTTTTTCCAGTTTCGCCACTTCTGCATTGGTAGTTGCTTGACACAGCTTTCGTGCAGTTGTCATAAATGACTTGTGTGTTCGCATGGGGAGTGCGCATCCATCATAGGACACAGTTCCAAAAGCTTGACGGTCAAGCGGGACATACAAAGTATTTGCTGATGAGTCTGGTGGTGAAACGCCTTGTATCTCACACCACCGACAAGGAGATAGGCCATTGTGCCCTTTCATCTGCATGAGGGTTGCAACAGCAGGCATGTCACCAAAGCAGAGAATCAGATGTGCCCGAAGAGTAAAGTCCTCATTTGCAGGATCGTCTCTGCATTTCACCCCAACAGCCAGTTTTGACAACTCCACAACCAGAGGATAGAGGAAAGAATCAAAATCCTTTGGCTTGTTTGGACCTGGTATGGCCCCAACACACATCACATTGTTCAGATGCATTCGAATTTCCGGAGGCAGGTTGTAATTGAATATAATCAGTGGCCAGCAGGTTTGCTTTCGAGACTTGAAAGGGCCAAATCCATCAGTCGACATTCCAAGAGCAATATCGCGAGGACCATCAAAAAACTTGTGATCAAAAGTATGTCCTCCAATCTTCACAGCAGTTTGCAACAGATGCTGATAATTTTCTCCATCAAACACATCTACAACTGTGTTTGGATCAGCCTTGTATGTAGATCTATATGACATCAATTTGACCATGGCTTCAGATCTATAGAGCCCACAGAGTCTTGGTATAAGTGGGAGAAACCGCCATTGCTTCTGGGCTGTCCCGTCCGAATTATACCGATTTTCTTGGCAAAATGGGCACTCTGTGGCCTTTGCATAGTGTCCAGCAAAACACACACAGCAGTTTACGCAGCAGTCATACAAAACCGGCTTCAGTTTTGAAAAATAGGCCAGCTTTCGCACTGCAGAATCAAATGATGGAATGTCTCCACCAATAATTGGTTTAAGCTCATTGAAAGCAGTATTAGTGATCCTGTTTTTCAATTTCCACGATAGAAGCTGCATTAATTTGATATCTGAGTCAGAGAGAGAAGGTACTGGGTTTTTGTCAGGAACAGGGCAGGACAGGACAAGGCAGACAAGGAACTGAGAGGAGTGATGATTGTATTGGAAACAATAATTCACTTGAGGGATGGGACAGGTCCCCCATCCCCCTTTTATACCTTTTGAGAGTGTTCCTTGTCAAGACTCCAAGAAAGTTCCAGAAAGAGCAATTAGTAATACAATGATACCAATGATACCAATGACAACAAGACAAGTCAGGAAAGCAAAGAAGGTTCCAGAAGGTTCCACAAGGTTCCATGAAGGAATGTTCTAGAAGGTTCCAGAAGGTTCCAGAAGGTTCCATGAAGGAATGTTCTAGAAGGTTCCAGAGGTTTCCAGAGGGTGATTCATAACAGTTTTGTAAGTACCATGATCTGGGTAATAGAATAACATACCATCTCCTTCCTGCCAGTCGTTTTCATTCTCCTTGGACTCATCAACATCATCATAATCACCAGAAACATACACTTCATCTGCTTCAAAATTACTGCTGCTTTCAGACCCTGACTGATCAGAGGATATGTCTGACAGCATCTCTACATCATCGTCCAGTGGTTTGTCCCAGGAGAGAGTTCCCCACGCAGCATTTTCAATCAAATGAACAACATCCTGAATCCCAGGTATTCCCTGAGGGGTTTCCTCAGAAGAACCTGAACGCACATCTGGAGCCTCAACTGGGATCACATCTAACAGAATTGGATCCCTTTGCTCGTTCACAGGGATGCCAGAAACGTGAGCCTTTGGTCCAGATGCATCTTCAGTTCTTGTCTCAGGTTGAATCATCCATTGAAGCATTTCGTGTCGTGTGTGGGCATCAATGGCCGCTCTTAGAGATGCCTGAAGTATTCCATTCCTATGCTGCATTATTTGAGATGTCGAAAGTCTCTTTCGACAACCACAACGACATGGATACTTTTTTGTGGGCATTGCAATGATGTAGTTCTTTCTGTTCAACTTGTTTAGTTGTCGTTACACCGTAAACCATGGAATTTACACGGAACCTGCTTTCCGAGGTTTCTAATGAGCGGTCAACTGCGAAGATGAGTTTGTTGATTAAAAGCTCAATGTCAATAGATGACACTGCTTATCCAAGATCGTTGCTCTTTGCTGCCACCGTTGTGGTGCAGTTGTCCCGCTGCTGGTGTGATCTGAAGGAGCGGTACGCGTGTGGACTTGTCAACTCAAAGATGATGAGAAAACCGATTTGCGAAAAAAACTTTGTTGTGGGACAAAGATGTGCGTACAAGTGAGGGAATGTGTGGCTCGTCCACCCCTGCAAGAGAGCAGCCACAGCATGAACAAAACAAGCACAAACACAGTAAGAACGTTGTCACGACTTTGAGTGGCAGTTGCTATATACGCTGTACAGTCCCAAACCCTCTTGCGTGCAGTCAACAGCCAGCTTTCTTCCTTCCCTCTCAGCGACTCCTTCCTCAGCTGTCACAGCCACAGCAACAGCCGCCCCAACAGCCATGCCAGCGACGTTGAATAAGCTGGTCAGGCGCAGCTTGGCAAATGGGGAGGTGCTGAGGAGCGCAGCGACATGTATCCTGCGAGCACTCGAACAGCGGCGCGGCTACGGTGGCGGCAGTGTGGATGACAGGACGCATCTCCATACTCATTCCAGCGGCCGGAGCAGGTGGCTGGACAATCGATGGGGTCGGTAGACGCCACAACCCAGCAGGGTGGACTGGGAAGCGCTGCGGGTGCTGCTGGAGGTGCTGCTGGTTACTTTAGGCAGGATGCCCCCGCCAGTACGGCTGAGGCTGCTGGTGACCGTGGAAGACATGGATGCTAGGGACGACGGGATCCTCCCGCTGATCATGCTGCTTTTGAAGGCGAGATTGATGGTGCTCACCTGACACCCGGCCGTCGTGCTGGCCGCCGGGGTTCATTCTGTTATGCTTGTTGGAGACGGGGCGTCCTTCGAGGGGCGGCGATCGTAACTGGCCGGCACGGGTTCGCCAGGGTTCGACCGATGGTGCTCATTGGAGATTCTGCCAGCGTTTGGGGGACGGCAATTGTGCTGGCCGCTGGTATTCAGCCGGTGGTGCTCGTTGGAAACCCTTCCGTCGTTCCAAGTGCGACCGTCGCCGTAGCCCGCGCACAGCGGGTTTCGGATCTGGTTCTCGCGTTGACAAAGGATTTGAACAGCATAGAGGCCTGCATGGAGGTGGACTCTGAGCTGGAAGGGAAGAGTCGGCGATCTTGGAATGGAGAAGGCGAAGGTGATGAAGTGTAAGGGCGGATGGACGGGGGCGTGGAAGGGTTCCAATGAGGGACCTGGTGGCTGAGGCTGCAATTATGCAGGACGTCGTGCCTGGGTGGGTTGCGGTGGGGGAGCAACGATCCAACCCGCGGCAAGTCCAGTGACGCCGAGCAATCCCCGTCACCCTGCTCTTCGTCGTTACTCTTGACGCTGGTTTTGGATGAACCATCCTTGAGAGAGTTGGGCAACAACAACAGCGGGCAACGATCTGCAGCGGGAGTAGGTTCAGGCAGTAGATTGGCCGACAGCTCGGTGGTGGTGGATTGATCTGATTCCCTTTCTGCAGAGGGTCCCAGCGTACTCGCTGGGTGGAATGGAACTGGACGGCTGTCCGAGCTATTCTGACATTACAAGATGAGCCATTGGTGCGTCGATCTGATGGGATGAACGCTTGCTGACTGTTTGTGACGCTGACAGAGTATGAACGACTGATGGCCTGAAGTCGCAACTGTACAACATATAAAGTGGCTGCGAGGCATTGTGATTTCCGCAAAATCAACCTGAATGACAAAAACAACAAAACGAAGCAACAAACGGCAGAAGTCGGGGGATCCTTCACCCGCTCCTCCCCGTGAAACTTCTGCGCCAGCCGATCCCTCCCCTTCTTCTGCCCCACCCACCAAACCCGTTGTGGAACACAACGACGTTCCACCGGCACCATGCCCTCAGCTTACAGTTGTTTTACCAGCAGCGCATGGGCTAAAGCTGTGCAAGCAAGCAGCAGCACCAACAGCAACACCAACTGCAGGCACCGCAACAGCAGCGAAACCATGCTTGGTTTCGTTGAGTCTGATGGAAGCATCATTACCTGCAGTCGCATCCACGGTGACAGCAGACCATCTGTCTCCGTTGACCATCTTTTCACCTCTCCAGTTGGTTCCATCTTTCTTTTGTGTGAGAATGAACACTCACTCGAAATCAAAAACCCAGGCATCGCACGGGCTGCAGCCAACACTTGCAAGTATCTTCAGTTCGTGGGCAGTGTGATGACGACAAGTCTGAGGACGAGTCTGACTCCCTGTTGATCACAACATCGTCGCACTCGATTTCGCCTGCATCCTCAATAACGAAACGACAGGCAGAAGATGACAGATCTCTTTCCACCACGAAAAGGCAGCGCACTGCAACAGTCGACGAAACGTCTTTGGATGATTCCATTCGGATGGTTGTTCGATCTGAGTTAGCCAACCAGGCCCCAGAGCTGGCCCGTCAGATTGCCGCTACCCTTCGCAGTTCTTTTCCCGCTCCTCAACCTGTGGAGCAAATTCCAAAGCCAGCGGGAGAGGGAGGTTCGAAGTTTGTTCTTCAAGAGGCAATGAAACTTGATGACACAGATGAGCACCGGCAGCTCTACCTCGACATCTTGGTATGTTTTGTGCTCATTGATTTCTTGCCTGCTTCCTTTACACTAACTCCAATCGCCTCGTTCTTGTTCACTCTTCAAGCACTCTGTTCACTCTTCGACTCAACTGGTGTTCAACAAGAGCGACGTGCGAGTCAAATTCCCTCACCAAAATCAAGAAAAGTTGTCCCAAGTGTATACCATGGTGAGCGACTTGAATTTTCTATCCAGCCTTGGCTCACTGACCATCAACTTCTCTTGTCTTTCCCATTATCCCACCCCACGTCAGGTCTCTGAAAAGTGCAACTACGTGAACGACACTCGTTTCCCAAACTACTGGCCAATTGTTGAGATGGTGAAGTGCTATCTGAGAGGATTGCGCAAGCGGGAAAATGCAAAGCTTAGCGGGAAGCCCAAGCCTGCACGGAAACCAAAGAAAGGGCAGAAAGCGCCAGTGAACGACGGTGTGGGTGGGGATATAGTTGATTTGGATGAGGGGAATGAGAGCAATAAATCCCAAATGTGAGCTTCCAAAGCAGCGGCCCCAAAATAATCCCGATGCAGTTGGATTGAGATCGGGTTGGCAATGACCGTTTGGTCAGGCGAGACTACCCATTGTGACAGGTTGCGACTGGGTGCGATTGTCATGGTTGTGGACCACTTTTGGTTATGCGCAAACCGAGCAGGTACGATCACAAAAATGGAAGTGGCAGCCAGCTGAAATCGGGTCGTTTGTGGGTCGCAACACCTCGATAAAACTGCCCGAAAAAAAAAGCAACCGCCCGATTCTGAATGATCGGGCCTGCCCTCCGGTTTCCGGCTGTGATCGGGCGGGGAGTGGGTTGGCTCCTCCCTTTTTTTCGGGCAGGGACATGGACGGGTGGCCCCGTTCGCTCCCTGACACGCCCCCGCTTTTGTCGGGCTGGTCGAACCAATTTGCTGAACCCGTTTTGCTCCACAGTGACACAGACAGACAGTCAGGCAAACGGACAGAAGAGAGGGGAGCGAGAGGAGAGAGACAGACAGACAAACAGCAGAGGCGAAATTTCCTCCTGTGTGGAACAAAATTAGTGCTTGCTCGCGTGAGGTGCTCGTGATTATCTATTTCATCGCACCCGTAGCGCGTCCGCCTCCGCCCGCCAGTCAGCCCGCCGAAGTCCACCGCCTTCACAAACCCCGGAACGTCGCGGTGCGACACCGCCACAACCGTTGTCGTTCCAGACATACGTGCGTTCGCTACAACCCTGTCGTCCCCGCGGCCGCGGCCCCCTCAAATAACGCTGCCCACATCCTGCTCTCCATCGCAGCTTCCACCGAGCTGGGACGCTTGTGGATCAGCACCAGCCGCGGCCGCCAGTGCAGCACCCGCACAAACGCGACGCACTGCCACTCGCCCACGGACAGCCCGTCCCACGTTAGCCCTTGCTCGCCGCGATCCGTCGACGGCATCAGTAGGTTTTAGTGTATTCCTGTGGCATCGTATTATTTTTGCGTTCTTGCTGCAATGATTTGCATGTCGTAATCACAAGGTCGTAAGCATCAATTACTGACTCCCTAAATGTGCCCATTGATAGAAATAAGAATTGTTGTTTCGTCCTCTGCTCCACCGACGTTTAAGTCTGTCGAACAGATGGTATTTGGGATATAGCAGCAAAGCTCCTTTTTTTCACTTCCTTTTTTTTTTCTTTTCTTTCTTTTCTTTCTTTTGCAAGGTTATTCCACCACCGATCGGCCACATATGGTTGAACAACAAAAGCACCATCTTGTTTCTTTATTACTTCAATAAAACGGTGCCGATCTGGCGCTCATTCAAAATAAATCTCGGGATGCGAAGCTCCCCCCCCCCCACCTTTTTTTTTTGTATCTAGAACACAAACACGTGGAACTTTTCAAGATTGTTAAAGCCCATCTTTCAACTCAGAATACCGTGGCTGACGCCTTCCACTTCGCTTTCAGCTCCTGCCGTCGCTTCTTTCGCCGTGTTTGCACTCACCACCTTCGTAAACTGCTCCATCACCCATGGACCAACCACCACCGCCTCCTTTGCTACTTTAAAGCGCGCAAATACCATCTCGTCCCATTTGGTTCCCGAGTACACCGCCTCCTCGTCTCGCACCAACAGCGCCTCCCCTTTCCACCACACCATCTCCCCAAACGCCCTCCGCTTCTCGTCCGAATTCGAAAGCGTCCACTCCAGCTCCCGCCCCGCGCCCGCCACCGCGCCGACCTTGAACTGCCCCGTGCCACCTGTCGCCGAGGATCTGGCTGCCGGGCGCAGACAGTCGGTCGATTGTATCCAGCACGCGCTCCTCCACGGCGGCCGATAGGTACGGAAGGAGCCCCTCTGCGACCCAGACGGTCGCCACCAAGGGGTCGAAGCCGAGCCGCACGAGCTCCCGGTGCCACTCGTCCCCGGCGAGGTCCGCGACTACGACGTGGTGGTGGGCGGCGAGGGGCGCGGCGGCAAGAACTGCCAGCCGCCGCGCCTTGTATGCTGCGATCGCCGCGTTGCCGTCAACCTCAAACACGCGGCGGCACGCGGCCATCCGCGGGAGCCGGTACCCGCGCGAGTCGAGGCCCGCGCCGAGGATCACGGCCTGCGCGACGGCCAGCGGCGCGGCGGCGATCGCGTCGTCAAAGAGCCGGTGGCGCACGATCGACATTTGGACTTCGGCGCTCATGTTGTCGCGGAGCATGATGCGGCCCATCGCGGCGCCGCTGTCGCCGAGCAAAGGTCGCGCGAAGGTATCGTTGAGGATGTCGTTCTGCTTCCTCGGCGCGGGCGAGGGCAGCCACCATGCAGCTGTAGTCGGCGATCGTGTCGCTGCTGATCCCGAGGTCCGAGACGATTGCGGTGACGGCGGCTTGTGACAGGCAAGGAGTTCGGTGAAAGGCGAGCGTACGCTTTGTCATTTTCCCTTCAGCATGGTCAAGAGCACTTACAGACGGGGTCGTTCGTGTTTTCACCGAGCTTCAACCCGGACTGAAAGTGGATCTCTGCATCGTCGCCTCCCGAGTGCATTGTTGGAACAAGGTAGTGCGTGAACCGGGAGCGGTGAGGGGACAAGAATTTTCGAAATAATTTGACAGCTAGAAGGAAACTGCGCACATCGCCTTAGCTGCCCTCTCAGCGCAAGAAAGCAGCGCAAGGGCCCAACCAGAGAAGGTGAACTTTTTCGTCGACATGCGAGGACCCACAGGCTCCGCGGATCAGCAGAGTTTGCTTTTTAATCAGAACATCCAAGTAAACGCACTGTCGTCGGCAACCAGACATTGTGTCGGAACGCACGCAGGCTCGAGCGGCACGGAAGATGGGTCTTGCTTTTGGTGATGCAAAGAGTGAATTTGTATATGCAACACGGTGGTTACCCGTCGCAGCCGCAAGCGTATTCGTCAGTCCTTCCTGTCCGTTCTTGTGGAAGATCGGCAGCTCGCGAGGTCGGCCGAGGTGCCAGTTTAAGGGTCGACGGGTAGGAGAGCTGCAGCTCTGGAGATCTGCGAGGAGATTGAGTCACGTCGCCTCTTCGAGTCGGAAAAGCGAGGCTCCCAAAGGGCTGCCCCCGCTCTCCTTGATAATGGCACTGCAGGCGCCGGCGGGAGTGCTTCCCTATCGTTCGCCCGAGTCCCAGGAGAAAAAGTGAGATCAAGTGCATATCGTCGACGTGCTATGGATGCACGGCTTGGTGGTGCGCCGGGCTGATTGACGCGGTGCACGGGCGTGGCGGGGCTCGCAACGGACTTGCCGGGCGTCACAGTGTGCCATATTTTGCGGTGTTTGCGGCGATCACTCAGCGTAACGTTCGGAGGCGGGTAGATAGCAGAAATTCACTTTGGCCAATGAGACAGTGAGATCTGGCCCGCCAAAGTTCAGTCATAAGGTCTCATCGTTACGCGCAGTTTGCCCTTGCTTTCAGGCCTTCCAGCGACGCGAGCACCAACTCCCCAAATTGTCTATCGGCGGCCACACTCCGCCATTCACGCTCGGTGTTGGTCAGCCCCTTTTTTTTTTTTTTCTTATTTTTTTTCTCTTCTTTTCCTTATCCGTGTGGACAGATCTCAACCGAGATGACAACCGTGTATGCGAGTCGTTCGCAAGGGAGGGCTTTCAAATAGACATACAGCGGTGTTTATCAACTTCAATTCCGCCCCACCGCGTTTGATGAATTGGAGTAACCGGCCTCCACAGCAAGCCTCACTGCAGCCTGCTCTCTTTCACGCCAGATCTTCTCAACGAACTCTGCAAGCTCTCTCACGTCTCTGGTTTCCGCGTCCCCATCCACAGTTCCAGTATTGCCCTCTTCCATTCGCGACCTTGCCAAGCTAACCGACCTGGAAACTACATCAACTTGCCCTTCTCCTTCTCCTCCTCGTTCTCTCTTCCCTCCCGAAAACACCTTCACCTGGTACCACAGCACGGCCGGCAAAAAGTCCCACACGTTAAACTCAGGCCACAGCCGGTCGACAAACCAGACGTCGCAGTCCTCTGACGCTTGCCACAGCAGAAAGTCGGACAGACGCGTCTCGCCGCTCGTGCGGACGAGGAGGTCGGGCGGCGGGGAGGGCTGCGTTTGGAGCAGCGCGGCGAGGAGGTCGGGGGTAATGAGGGATGTTGAGAGCGTTGCGGGAAGGTTGAGGGAGGCAGAGAGGGCTTCGGTGATCTCGGCGCGGGAGGTGTAGGGCATGCAGATGTTGAGGACGGCGCTGGGTTTTTTTGAAAGCGAGGCAGTATTACTTCAATACGATCGGGGGTTGCTAGTGTTGAGTGGATTTACCGGTTGTTGTGGCGAGTCATGAGGACAGCGCGAGACGCGGCCAGCTGTACCTCTGGCGGTAGGAGCTCCGTCTTTCCGATTACGCGCACGGCTATTCCGTGTTTCTCGATGATGGCGCTGTTCGGTGCGATCGTCGCCGGATCGGCCATCGTGTAAGGTTTTAACGCGCGATCGTTTTAGATCCACCACTCCCAGAACCCCACCTCTTTGTCGCAAACTCCTCAAACTTCCTCCGCGCCAAGTCCATGAGGCCGTCGACTTCCGCCTTGTTCCTGTTAAAGTTCTCGATGCTGAACGCGTAGACGCTGACTGTCTTGACGCCGAGGGTCAGGCACCAATCGAGGGTCGCCTCGAGCGCCGTGAAGCCGGACTCGTGGCCCTTGAGGGCGAGCTCGTTCTTTGCGCGCGCGAAGCGGCGGTTTCCGTCCATGATGAAGGCGACGTGCGACGGGATCGGCCCCAGCAGCGGGAGCGCGGTCAGCAGCGAGGAGCGGGCGAGCGCCGACAGGCGGTCGGCGGCTGCGGCGATGGGGTCCCACATTGATGACGAGATCGTGACAAGGTGCGGTGTCAAGTTTCCACCCCAGACGCCATGCACCCGCGCCGCCCATGCCGAGTCACCCAATAGCACCTCTCGCCCCGCGGATTCCACAGCACGCAGTGGAGACCGTCGCTCGCTACGTCGACTCTCCTCACGACCGCTTTGTCCTCGCCACCCTCTTCGTCCTCCCTATGCTCCAAGCGGCCGCCTTCCGCACCACCCGCGACCGATTCCAGAACGAATTCGATCGCGCCGCCTCGATCGGCAGCGACCAGCTGCTCGACCGGTTTCTTGCCTACTGCAAGCTCAAGAACCTGAAACCGCGCTTCTCGCTACACTCTTACGACGGCATCTGCGCCGCTTGCGCAAACGGCGATTTACGCGTTTTGCAGTGGTGGAAAGAAAGCGGGCTCTATTTCCCGACGAGGCCGCTCCCCCTGGGGAACCCTTTGAACTTGGCTTCCAAACACGGCAACGTGGCAGTGCTGCAATGGTACAAGGACAGTGGATGGCCTCTGCATTACACGAGCATGGCGTTGGACGACGCTAGCAAGGCTGGTCATGTGCCGGTCCTGCAGTGGTGGAAAGACAGTGGGCTACCCCTCAAATTCGAACGCGCCATTGCGTATGCAAGCTCCAACAATCGCATCAATGTCCTTCAATGGTGGAAAGACAGCAAGCTGCTCCTTCGGGGTGGGGCAAACGATCTGGATAACGTCAGCTCCGTTGAGGTGCTGGAGTGGTGGAAACGAAGCGGGCTGGACATGCGTTGCGGAAGAGGACTGGTATATGCAAGCGTAAACGGGAACTTGGCTGTTTTGGACTGGTGGAGGTCGAGCGGCCTGAAACTGACCCACATCGATTCTGCGGTAGATTCCGCATGTAGGGTGGGGAACCTTGCCAGCCTGCAGTGGTGGAAAGACAGTGGCTTGGATGTGTGCTACACGTTGAAGGATTACTGGAATCTTAATCCAGCTGTTCTTCAGTGGTGGAGCGGGAGCGGCTGGCCAGCCGTTGTGCACGAGCATCATTTGATCCAAGCTAGCGCCGAGGGAAGACTGGATGTGCTGCAACTCTGGAAGTCGAGCGACCTGAACACGGAGTACAATGAAAAGTCGCTGAACTGCGCTTTGCTAAGTGGGAACGTTTCGGCGCTGCGATGGTGGAAAGAGAGCGGCTTGGAGCTCAAGTTTACGGCCTCGGTGACGAAAAAGTTGGGTCATCGGTCAGCAGCGCGAAAGTGGTTGAAGGAAAATGGGCTTACATAGTGAGCTTCGAGGCCAATCTACATATTCAATGGACCTTTTAAGAGAGAGTCCAAACACAAAGTCGTCGACTTTTACAAAGCAAACGACTCCACTTCCGTCACAACCCGCACACTTCAAACTCCTTTCAAAGTGAGCGACGCTCAGCAGCGTGTCCTCCGTGAGGCGCTCGGGACCGCACACAAACACACCGACCTTGGCCAGCCCTCCGCCTTTCGCATGTTGCGCCGCGACGAGGTTCTCAGTCACGTGCCGATTCAGCAGCGCGTGGAGATACGGGCGCGCACGCGATGATCTGGTGGAGGATAGCCAGGACCAGCTACCCCCGTGCCGCCAACGTAGAAGACAATGGAATCCTACTGGCGGTGCTCGACGACGAGACGGCTAGGGAGGCCAAAAAGCCCCTGAAGGTGAACACGAGATGGTGAAGGGCTCCCCTCAGCCGTAATGTTGTCAAAAGCTGCGTCAAGGTACGCTGCAACTTCCGCCGTCCATTGGTTTGGAGCTTCGCGGCTCTCGGCGAACAGAAACGTAACGAAGTAATTTGAGGCAAGGACCACGAACCAAGGGTGGAACTCGAGCGCGCTTACAGCCGGCACCGCGACGCGGAGAAATTGACCCGGCTTGCAGGCAGCGGCGCGATGGGTTGAAACTGTAAACCGCAAGTTTCCTTGGTACAGGCCGTAACTGTGTTCGACTTGAACCGAGACGTCAAGCGTATGAGACCGTCCAAAGAGTGATACCTAATGACGAATAGGCTTAGCTACAAAGAGTAGTGCGAGGATGGTACGAAAAGAGGCCCCAGGGATGGCAAAGAAGAGTTATCTCCAAAAGGTTTTTGTGGTTGGAATTAGGTGAGTGGTCGTTCTCGCACACCACCCGATGGATCGGGCCAGACACGCAGACGTAGTCGACGGTGCACACGGCTTTGCAGGCGGCGTTCCGTTCTTTCTCTCATGTTGGCCTTTCCTTTCTTTGTCGATCTTCGGTGTTCATCACTTGCGCTGTTCTTTGATTGCGGGGTAGGTAGTGTGACCAAGCGGAGCTGCTCATTCGACTGTGGCTGATCCCTCCAAGCGAGAACCGCAGCCCAAGTTGACAAGGCAGGCTCGGGGCCAGAATGGCGAACGTTTCGTCCCAGCTGGAGCATCGTATGGGCTGTCCGCTTTTCGTGGTAATGCGCTCTGCTGACTGTGCCCAGTGCAATCAAAGTATGTCGGGACGGGCCACGCAGACACCAGTAAATTGTGAGTGTCAGGTAACCGATTCATATTGCTCGCTTAGTTGACTTTTCCTTGGCAGCGAGTGGCTTCAAAACCAGCACCGCGACACGTATGCCCTTTATCTAGGTCACGGATCCCTTCTGAGCTACTTTGCCATTGCCGAAAACGAAAGCGTCGGGCGAGTTCGCTTCAACATGCTGGAGGTATGGCGACATCGCAGTCTGATCGCACCTTGCTAACAGCTGGCTCTCTGGGAACGGCCTTGCCTTCTTGTTTTTTTCTGTTGTGTGAAGAAAATGGTGCAGCCATGGTACGTTCCCCAGCCACCGACAACATCTGCCAGCTGGCTAAGTTCCACCACTCTAATCTTTCTCCAGTGGACCGCCTGTTGAGAAAGGCGACTGAAGAATTCAATTCAATAAAAAGAAGAACGCATGCAGGTGGTGGTGGACTGGGGGGTCTGGCAGAACTGGGAAAGAAACCAACCCGTTGACGAGCTCTTGCTGCACAGTGATTATGACAAGGGGTAGGCAGCCAGCTGGACGCGATGGTTGTCGTCGGGATGAGAACGGCAGCGCTCTGCCAATTTCAACACGCGCAACACCGTTGTCGGCATCATCATCTGCGCCTTCGTCCGTCGCTTGTCTTTCTTTACCACCGGCCCCCAGGCCGCCCCACTGTTTCGGATCCGTCTTGAAACTTTGCCGAGAATCTCCTTCAGACTAGTCCTTCGCCGATCAATTTTGCAACTTCAAAGCTCTATGATCTCAATACTTTTCTAGAAAATTTATTTTGAGCTCTTTTTTATGGACGAGAGTAAAATGGGTAATAGTTGCGTCTAGTAAACGAGATGGAATGACGCAGTCTCTATAATTTGGAAGTGCTGATCGCCTTCGTACCCAGGGGGGTTTAAAGTGCTTGAGTCCCTTCAGCCGGAGTTTGTACTCTCCGGGGGGAAGCAGCACTGCGTCCTCCGCCGTCGTGTCGGGTATAACATCCCCACCCCAGAAATACGCAACCGGGGGATGAATGCTTTGAGCGTCCATCGCGCTGTTTCGCGGCGCCTGACCGAAGTACGCCCCCGCCAACGTCCCGTTGTTCTCGACGCGAATCACCGGGATGCCCTGGCTCTTGCTGTGCTTGAGTCCAATCTTTTTCAGCGCGTCCTTGACGGCGGCGTCCGTCCCCGTGTAGACGACTTCGGCGATGCCGTTGCGCGTCGACCCGGCAAAGGACGAGAACAGCATGATGTTGCCTTCGGTGACGTTGACGGTGGACCCGGCGACGATGGCGGACCCGTTGGTGGTGTAGAAGCCGGCGCCGCGGTCCACACCGTCGGGGTAGCGGACGGCGTAGATCGGCGAGTCCATCCAGTTGCCGACCATGCCGACGTATGGGACGTGCACGGTCGAGGTGTCGACGTTGTTGGTGATGGCGATGTAGCCAGAGTACAGAGGGAAACCGGGACGGATCTGCCGATGCCGGCGGAGTCACCTTGACGTTGACCTGGTAAGACGCGTTTTGCGGCCACTACGGTGGTGAAGACGGCCTCTTGCTTGTTGCCAAAGCCAAGAGACGCGTAGTTTGAAGTAAAAACTGTTTTCAGCTGCACAAAGTCGCTGACAACCGTCAAAAGGGTTGGCTGTTAGGGCTCCCACGTGCTTGACAGTGTACGAAACGGGCTTGCCGTAATTGTTTTTGATCGTCACAAAGTGGTGGTCCTTGCGGCCGTATTGCGAGTCGTTGAGGGCGAGTAAAGAAGGTGTGACGACAGTCTTGGCTGTTGCAGCATTGTAAATGTTGAGGAGACCGGCGCCTTGTAGCGCAACTGTATCTACGTTTTCGGTCTTGAACTGCTTCATGGGAACAGCGTTGTTTTGAAGGACCGTTTTCACGTCGTCGAACGACATCTTTCCCCGCTTCTGCAGCAGGAGGGCGGCAATCCCAGCGGCGTACGGGCTGGCCATGGATGTACCGTCGTAAGTCGCGTAGGGGCCGTTGAAGCCTTGAACTTCGGCGGCGTGTGGAGAGATGCTTGAGTAGACTCGTCCTCCGATCGCCCCAAAGTCCGGTTTCATGTGAAGCTCGGGGTCCAAACCTCCCGACGAGAATGTGGACACCGTCCCGACTGGCGTATTGGGGAACACCATGTCGTCCTTGGTGATGATGACCGGCACATTGGGGTTTGTGAGGATGGCGCCTCCCGCTTCCCGGCTGGTTGAGGCAGTCGGGATGTCTCCACCCGCTACCGAGATTAAGGTGTCATCGTCCGAGTAGATTATGCAAGCAGTGGCGCCGGCCTGTTGGGCCACCGTGCAACGGGCGAACGACTTGCACCCTGAACCCCAGCGAAGCAAGACGGCCTTTCCTGCTGCTCCCGCATTGACCGTCGTGCAGCCGTCGTCGTGGACATTCTGCGCGACCGCGTTCGGATTGTTGATGAAAATATCCAGCGTTTGCGGTGAGGCAAAGGAGCCGTTAAGCCCGGGGCTCCACGGAAACACCTGGTCGCCAACTTTGAGCTGGAACTGAACGGTCGCGACGTTTCCACCGCCGCGACGGCCGAAACCGTTCTGCGCGACGGCGGGGCTGGACACCGCAAAGAGTCCGGCGTCCCCGTCGTTTCCGGCCGATACGAATACCAATACGCCGTTCTTGCTCACGCGATCGACGGCGACGGCGTCGATGTCATCTGAGAAGCTCGGACCGAAACCTAAGCTAAATTTTTGGACTTTAGATGCGGTAATAACGAAACGAAGGACCATCGCTACTTACGACATGTTGATGATATCCGCTCCTTCGTCGGCAGCTCTGTAAATCGCCGCGGTGACGACATCACTCCCAGTCGAACCGTTGCAACCAAAGACGCGGTACGCCGCAATGCTGGCGTCGGGCGCGACACCACTCCAAGGGAACAGGGGAACGAATCCGGGTTGGGTAATGTTTCGAGCGTCGCCCGCGACGATTCCTATGACGTGGGTTCCGTGGCTTTCGTCGCTGCAGTCGTCGAGAGGGTCCGAGTCGGGCACGATTGTGTCCGAAGAGCCAGTGTAGTTGTTGCCGACAAAGTCGTACCCCTTGACGATTTTGCAGCCGGGGCCAAAGCATCCGCCGAGGGCCGGGTGCTTGTAGTAGGCGCCAGTGTCGATGACGGCGACGGTGATTCCCTTACCCGTGAGCCCCAGCTCGCTGCGCGCCTTGTCCACACCAGTGAGAGTGTGAATCGCCTCGGGGTGTGCCGTCGACTCGGAAGACCCCGCGATCGTGGCCTTTTGCCGGTTTTGGACCGGAGACACGCTAAGCGTGCCATCGAGGTCTTTGACGGAGTGTGTGGCTGTTTGCGGCTCATCAGTACGTCTGGAGGGGCGACTTTGAAGAACAGCACGACAATACCGTTGCGTCTCGTGTTTGCCAGCGAGAAAGAGACTCCGCAAAACAGGTAGGTGTTGGTGACGGTGCGAATGGTTGGATGGTACCCTCTTTCTTTGAGATGGTTGAACGATGTTGTCGGCTTGGGAGCTGCAAACCGTTGCCAGTGGGAAACTCTACCATGGCCATATGCAGGAAAGTGCCGGTGTTCTCGGCGTGGGAAAGGGCGTCGACGGTTACAGCCGCCGCAGCAGCCAATCCTGCCGCCGCTGTTGCGAGGATAGCGAGGCTGACCATCTCCGCTCACCAGTAGCGACTGTTATAAGATTATTAATAAGGTTACTTCCACACCTGCTTTATGCGGTAACATTTCCGCTTCTCTCTCTCTCTCTCTCTCTCTCTCTCTCTCTTCTCTCTCGCATAGCGATAGAGAGCGAGAGAGAGCGAGAGAGAGAAGAGAGGAGAGAGAGAGAGATCGATCGCAGAGATAGAGAGCTGAGAGAGCGAGAGTATCGAGCTCGCATATCACTCTCGCTCTATCTCTCTCTCTCTCTCTCTCTATCTCTCTCTTCTCTCTCTCTCTCTCTCTCTGTGTTTTCCCCTTCCAAAACCAAACACATGTTTTTCCGTTGTTTGCTGTTTGGCTGCGTGTGGCTTGTTGCGAGCCAAACCACCGCTGCGCCATTTCCTTTTTGGCTTCAATGGCTACCGCCATTATATG